>VUYV01000076.1:543775-737921 GCA_008711295.1 Anarhynchus alexandrinus | reverse complement strand
GGGGAGAGGGTGCGGGGAGACGGGGTGCGGGGGGGTGGGGTGCACCGGGGAGACGGGGTGCACCGGGGAGGGGTTACAGAGATACAGGGTGCACTGGGGAGATGGGGGTGTACCGGGGAGACGGGGTGCACTGGGGAAATGGGGGTGTACTGGGAAGATGGGGTGTACTGGGGAGAGGGTGCAGGAAGATGGGGTGTACCAGGGAGACGGGGTGTGGGGAGACGGGGTGTACCAGGGAGGAGGTACAGGGAGACAGGGTGCACTGGAGAGACAGGGTGTACTGGGGAGATGGGATGCACTGGGCAGGGGGTGTGGGGAGACGGGGTGCAGCAGGGAGGAGATGCAGGAAGATGGGATGCAGGAAGATGGGGTGCAGGAGGTGGGGTGCACTAAGAAAGGGGGTGCAGGGGGACAGGAGGAAGCAAGGAAGGCTGCAAAGGCACCACCATGGCCCTGGGGATGCAGCATGGGGGAGGCAGACGGATTTGGGGTGCTGGGCCAAACCGGCAGTTTCCATGAATGGTATAAAAAGAAGATTATGTATATATATATGTTGCAGAGCAAGAAATGTACATATATATGTGGTGGGCTGGGCTGCCAGCGTAGACTTTGCAGCATCTAGGCTAAATAAGCAATGTGTGCTCAGTTGTTTCCTGAAAGGTGATTTACTTGGATTATTTTTCTTTGGAAAGACTTTTCCCTTCGGCCGTTACAATACTGCCGGTGGCTCCTTTTTAATTCCTGGGAAGGAATAGTCCGGAAGGGAAATGAGCCTATCGCTTTTAATACTGGAAGCGGCCCCAGAATTGCTTGTTAGAAAATGGAGCCTTAGAAAATATTAATGCACAAGCAGTTCCCACGTGCAGCGACACCATTATGGCTGGGACTGAAATGAAGTGCCTTTGCTTAAAATCAGCTGGGATCCTGTGTTATTAATATTTTTTGAAGTGGAGGAGCCTGGTTCCTCACTGCATGGAGCGATCGGGACGCACCTTCTCCTGGGAGGTGAGGAGAGGAGGATGCGCGGGAAAGGAGAGTCACTGGAAATTGATGGGGAGAAAACTGTGACGAGGCTGAAGGTTGCCGAAAGCATCAGGAACATGTGGGCTGAGAGACTCTGGCTGTTATTTACCACCCTTGTTTGCCTCAAAGGGTGGTAAAAAAACAGAGGGAAGCACAACCGGGTGATGGGTTGACATGGATGTGCTTCAGCCACCACCCACATCACTGCAACACGCCGGTGCCCTCCTCCTTCCATCCCAACCTCCCTCCAGGTCTGCCTTCCCCAAGTCCTGCCTTCTCATCCACTCAGATGCTGAAGTGTTGTTTCCAGCTTTTGCCCAAGCAACGTCATTTTGGAGCCACACAGCTCGTCCCTGAGCAATCCTTCACCTCATTTCTGGCTGGGTTTTCCTGCAGGGATGGGTTTTCCCTTCCTTCTCTTTGTTGGTTGGAGCCGTCGAGTCTTGACTGTGTCCTTCTGGAAGGATTTACCTGCGGTCTTTCCAGCGTAGTATGTTTAGCACTTCAACAATTATTTGCTTTTTCTTCCAACATCAAGGAGACCTATTGCAGCAGCTGCTCTGAGCGCCACTGCTCAGATCGGATCGAACCTTTGCTCTGCCCCTGCTCATTCTATTTCCCGCTCCTTCCACATCAAAAATTGACAGTGGGAGGAAAAAGGCTTTAAAATAAGGATTTTGTGCAGCACAGCCCTCTGTGGTGACCCTGAGAGCATCCGCACCAGAAGATGCTCCTGTGCGCATCTCAGCCAAAGAGCCAACGTGTGGTCCACAGCCGGGGCGTCTCTCTTCAGGGACATCAGCTTCTCCCCAGGACAGCTTGCAGTGTCCCCACACAATGGCATAAAAAGCCTCAAAATGGCAAAAGTGGGGTTAATGCAGCCCAGAGGAGCTGGAAAAGGGAGATTAGAAAGGCAGGAAAGGAGGAGGAAGGAAGTCCCCAGGATAGGGAAGGTCTCTAGGGAGGGCCGAGGATGCAGCTCCAGCAGCGCTTTGGGGCAGAGCCACCTCTTCACACCATAAACTACCCAAACCAATGCTTTCTTTTGGCTGGGTAAGCAGGGACATATTTAGGATGAGCCCATGCTGCCCTCCCCACGGGGTTTCCTCGGGGGGCTCGGTGCTGGCAGCTCCAGGGGAGGGCAGGGATGGGCACGTCCAGCAGACCCTGGGCTGCCAAACCTGCCGCAACTGCTCTCTGCCATTCCCTACTCCTCCAGCCATTCATATTATATATTTAGTTATTTATTTCTATTTAAAGAGGAGCTGGAAGTGTTCACCTGAAGTCATATTTTAGGCAGAGTTTAAACTCTGTGTTTGCAGTGTTTGACAGAGGTGGGGGAAGACAGGCTGCGAGCAAAGGCCGAGGGCAGCAGAAAGCTGATTAATTCATTTGCAAACCCGTGCTGAGCATGTGGGCACTCATTACAACGCATAGAAATGGGAATTAAACGTGAGCCCCGAGATCAATACCCCGTGCAATTAAACGAGCCGGCAGGGAACGGCTTCTCAAGAGTGCGGGGTCGAAAGGGGTGAGGATATCAGCACCAAAATGAAACCCCATCTTTTTAGGTCAAATAGCTCCCGGTACCCTGCTGGAAGCATCTTCCAGTCTTGGAAAACCTAAATAAAATAATGTATTTAATGAGGCTTTCTCCTGGTGCTTATAATTACAGCAGGCTGAATATTGGAAAGCTGCTCCTGAGAAGAATTGATGGGGAAAAGCACGCCAGCATTCGCAATTAATATTATTGCCGTTGGGAGAGACTGAAGTGTAAAGCTGAAGCCTCCAACCCCCATCAACCATCCCGACACTGCTGACAGAGGTATGGATGCTGTCCTCCTGCAAATAAAAGACTGATTTAAGAGAAAGTGAGTGCACGATGAGCCATAGGCAAACCCAATACTTTGGCTCAGACCTGAGCAAGCCCTAAAGTGCTTGGATTAAATAAACCAGCTAGGAACAAAAAAAAAACCAAACCAAACCCTAATGGTCTCTTAGTCTATGGGCACATCACTTTTTTAGTGTTATTTGAATTTAGGATTTACTCTATTTTATTCCTGTAGATGTCTGGGGCTATGGTACTTGGAAAATCCCACAGGCGGAGGTCAATGCACGTGCAAAATCCTGCAGGCGCGTCGGGCATGGGTGGATGAGGAAATTCGAGGGGACCCTGGTGTCCAAGTGCATCTTATCTCCTTTTGTTTAGAAGAAAGGTTGGTGCCTTCAGACTAACGCAGATAACACAGCACGGCCATGAGATCGGGGGGGCAGAGTCTACCTGCTGATAAAGGAACTGGCACCATCCGTTCTCTGTAAGCACTGCAATGGCTGCTGGTGGAGCAATAAGATATGATGGGGAAATGCCCCTGGGCTGGGCAGGACAATGGTCCTTGTCCCATCGCAGGACCTCGACAATAAACCCTGAATTACCCAAACACGCCAGGATTCACTCGCCATGGCGTGGTTCTCCTCCCATCTCCTTTCAGGGGCCAGTGTCTCCATCAATGATGGTCAGACCTCTGCGTGCCGCCGTGCCCCAGCCCCACAGTCGCCCCTCCAAATCTCTCTGGCATCACCTTACGCCTGGCCAAAAGGTTCGTCCTAGGAACAGCTGCAATATTTTCACTGCAGGAGGGCAGTGGAGGGGCTCCCTGGGATCCGGCAGCCTCCCGTGTTCCTGAAGAGCAATCGCTGTCTATTTATGCCTCCGGAAAATGTATTTTTTAATGGGGGTTCATTAAAGCCTGAAGAGAGCCAGCCTAAGAGGCATCTGGAAGCAACTAAAATTAAAATACCTAAAATTAGCCTCTCCAGCAGTGAATCCTCCCTCTGATCTAGATGCCGAGGCGCACATGACCCAGGCGTGCCTTACTCATTTTCCCTTCCCGCTGCCATCTCATTCCTGAGCTGTCGGGCACAGCCCCAGGAGCTGACGTGCCTACCCATGACCCCGGAAAAAATAGCATCCCTCCACCAGGTTTGCTGGGATCTCTCCCTCGGTTCGAAAATCAGCCTCCAAGTTTACTTTTTGGGACTGTTCCGCCTGAGCAAGGGCTGAAAAATACCATGTTCCCCTGTCGCCGCAGGAATCGTTTGGGATGGGGACTCCGGGGCATCGCTCTGTCCTGGGGGAGCAATGCTTATTCCCCCAAATCTCGGTTGTTGATGACACCTGGTGACATTTATTTTTGAAGTGTCCCCTCTGCCCCCGCACCCCCTCCCAGCTCCCAAAGCACCAGTTTGGTCACTGGATTCAGGGAATGCAGGACAGGATGCTGCATCCAGGATCCAGGCATCTTCATAGTCGTTGGTAGAAGATGAAACCCCTCTGGGGAGTGTTTCCACATGGAAATGTGCCGCACGTGTAATTTTCCCTTCCCTTCCCTTCCCTTCCCTTCCCTTCCCTTCCCTTCCCTTCCCTTCCCTTCCCTTCCCTTCCCTTCCCTCTCTCTCTCTCCTGATGCTTCTCTCCCCCCAGGTTCCGTGTCCGTGCATCCCACAGCCCTTTCCCTTTGGGGAGGAGCACTGCGGGCAGCGTACAGAGGACGTGCTGCAGCAGGACACAGATACCTTCTCCACCTTGATTAAGGAGAGGTTTCCCAATCCATGGGCATCATCCTCAGCCCTTCCCGGCCCTCCCCAGTGTCTGAGAAGTTTGTGGTGGTGGGAGGTTTTGTAGCTGGCGGCCCAGTGGAAATATTTCCCCTAGTGTTTTGTAAATAATATGGTCAATGGGAAAAAGAAACCCTCCCATGAAGGTTTTGTTTGTAAATCCAGTGGCCCTAGGGAGGAAACCCAGGCAGAAATAGGAGGCTAACAGTGCCCAGCCAGACCTACTTACAAGATGCACTTCTCACAAGATAATCCCTTCGGTTTTTAAAGTGAATTATGATTGGAAACACACAGAAATGCTCAACCATACTCACCAGGTGAAAAAAAAAATAAAAGCAAGAGAAAGCAGTTCAGTTCATATACGGCTGAGGAATTTGCAGTTTAAGTGTTCAGGACCTGAAATATCAAGTTTTCTGTGTTCCTACAGTGCCGGAAGAGCCTGTGCTGGGTTTGTAGATGTGAGACATCTGAGGGCACCTCCACGGCCCATCTGCTCCAGGTACGGCCGGGGGCAAGCAGGAAGCCCCTCCGGTGTGCGAAGCGCTTGCCTGGAGGGAGAGAATGAAGAATTACCTATTGCAGAAATAAAACTGGGAAGATTTGATAGATTAGGGCAGGAAAGGCCAAGAGCTTGCAGCCCCCGCAGACCCTATAGATGGCTGTCTTAGGCCCCGGACATTTTATGCTGGTGCCTTAAACCTACACATAGGTACCTCAGACCCTGCATATAGACCCCTCAGGGCCTGTGTATAGACCCTTTCAGGCCCTGTTTATACAGGCTTCTCAGACCCTATATATAAACACCTCTGAGACCCCTTTCAGGACCTATATATAAGCCCCTGAGGCCCTATATAGAAGCTCCTCAGACCTCGTATACAGGCCTTTCAGGACCTACAGATACGTTCCTCGGATCCTACGCACAAGCCTTTCAGGACCTATATATAAGCCCCTGAGACCATATATACAGACCTTTCAGACCTTAAATATAAGCCCCTGAGACCCCATACACAGGTCTTTCAAGCCCTACAGACAAGCCCCCTCAGACCCTATACACGGGATCTATAGAAACACTCCTCACACAAGCATTTCAGGACCTACATATATAGGTCCCCAAGACCCTACACACAGTACTCTCAGGACCTGTATATAGGACCCTGAGACCCTATACATGGGCCTTCCAGGACACGTATAGACGCCTATCAGACCCCTAACACCGACCCCTCGGACCCCATACGGCTCCCGAGCGCCGCAGACGCCCCGCCCCTCCGCTCCAAACCCCGCCCCTCCTGCATCAGGACACACCCCTCCGACTCAGACCCCTCCCCTCCGGCAACAGGCTCCGCCCCTCCAGTACAGACCACGCCCCGTCCCGCCCCCGGCCCCGCCCTCTCCCGGCGTGCCACCGCCCGCGGAAGCGCAGCCGCGGGGGGCGGGACCTGTGTGCGCTCCGGCGGCGGGGCCGGCGGCGGGGCTGAGGTAAACGGGGCGGGGAGGGGGATGCTGTCCGCTCCTCCGCGGCCGGCGGCGGGGCCTGGTGACTCTGCTCGGCGCCTCTGCTCGACCTGGACCGTCCCTTCCCCGCGCCCCGGCGGGAGTGGGCTGTTGGCGCGTAGACGGGTCCTCATTGTGAAACCGGCTGGGGGGGGGCAGGCCCAAGGGGCTGAGAGGGGAGCTCAGGCCCGGGGGCTGAGGTGAGGGGCGCGGGGGCTGAGGTGAGGGCCCGGGCCCAGGGGCTGAGCTGGGGGACCCGGGGGTGCGGTGGGGCACCCAGAAGCTGAGGTGGGGGAGCAGGTGCTAAGGTAGGGGACCAGGCCTAGGGGCTGAGGGAGAGCTGCTGCCTGGGGAACCCAGGCTTTCTGGGTCACGGGGGCTCAGGGTGCTGTGTTATGGCTTCTCCTTCCCCTGGGCCCCTGCATTAAGACGATAATTTCTTCCCTATGAAATAAACCTTGGGATCTGTGCCTCCATTACCATCTTCAGGCTTTCCTGCTAGGAAAGCTGCAGGAGAAGGAAGGACCCCCCACGGTGTGCCTGGGCCAAGGGGGGCCTGCAAGGAGTGTTTTGGGGAGCTCTCATGCAGTTTGAGGAGCTGAGTTCCCGGTTTTGGTGTAGTTTTGTTGCTGTAGGGGATTGCTCGTGGCGCTGCCAGAGTTGTGTGAATTATTGCTGTATGTTATAGCTACTGTCAAAGCAATTTTTCTTGATAGCGGTTTGTTAAACAGCTTTAACTTCACTGAACAGCCAAACTGTATTTGACGTGCAGTTTGTCTTTGGAAGAGCCTTTAGGGTGAATTTGGGTTAATAAACCACTGAGAGTGTAGAAAGGCCTGATCTTTGTCACGACATGATTTATCTGTACCGTATTTGCCTTTAGTTTAATGAGCTGCTTGGGAAAGGCGGTAAATCTGAGTCTGTTTAGTGGGGTCTGCTGACCAGGGGTGGGCAGGTCAAACAAGGCAGGATTTTTTGAGACTTTCTCTTCTAGAAATTTGAGTGCCAGCTCAAATGTGAGTTAAAGTAAAGGCCTGGCTGGGTTTGTTGTTTGTTTTTTTTTTTAATCAGCCGCATGAACATTCCTTTTCCTCCTGGCTTTATTTGGCGTGCAGTCTGAGATGCGAGTACTGAGGTCGATATGTGTGAGCACTAATATGCAGAGCATGACTGCCAGAAGGGAGACTGTGTGCAGCATGTTGCTGGCAGCAAAGAGTTATAATCTTTATTATGCTTCTTTCTTGTTTTCAGAACACAGCCCTGCAACTGCAAAGAAATAATTCCCAGTGTTCTTCGTGACCGCCTGACCTGCAAGCTACAGGTAAGGATGGTATTGCTGCCTGCTGGGGTGTGCAACTCACAGCGTGCTGTGGCCCTGCTCTCAGGTACTTTTGACTGTGCTGAACTATTTATCTGGCTGATATTTACCCTTAAATCTGCCCTGTTTGGAATGATTCTTGTTCTGAAGTGTTCAACAGGTTGCCTTTTTGCATTGTGAAAAGCGGTTGCCTTTTTGCATTGTGAAAAGTTGTGCTGACTTTTCTGTTAGGAGGCTCCAGCAGCGCCGTGTGATTTGCAAGTAGGAGTGAAGCAGGCATCGGGGCAAGCTGTGGAAGAAGGCTGCTGCCTGGAGCTTCCCGTCAATGCAGCCTTTTCATAAAATATTAAAGAAAACTTTCATAAAAATGTATTAAAAAAAACCCACCCCAAAACCCCAACGCGACTCTCTTTCTGTGCACTCAGTAAAAACTTGTTTGAATGTAGAGAGATATCTTTAAAAAAACCCCAACAACCAAAACTAACTAAAGATGCTTAAACTGTGTGGGCTTGTCCATCTGGAGCAACAAAGCATTTCTTGGCCAACACAGGGGTACAAGGCAAATATGTTCTAGCGTCATCACTGCCTACTTCTCTGGGACTCTGGAGAACGTCCTGGCAGCCACCAGTTTCAGGCAGCAGCTTCTTTAGCCAATATAGCTGCTGCCAGAAGAGGGCATGGGGGGTCCTGTGGCTTATAACCATCCTCTTAAATTTTCTGATATTCAGAAAATTTCTGGTATGTTAGAAAGAATATAATGTACATATTCAGCAGTGTATCTTAAGCTCATGTAACCCCTGTTCTTTGTTTACACGAAGAAACGGCTTGTGCTCCAAATCACCTGTTTTCTGCAGAAACTTTTGTGATATTCATTATGTTTCCTGAACTAAAGAAGTTGAAATTTCATGCTCTGGAGGAAAAAGAATGGTGTGCCTTGCTTACATCATTAATGTCTGCCTACTGAGGGCTCTCTGGAGCTCCCTGTGCCTTATTAGTCTTTTTGTAACTTCTCTGTATAGGTTCCTGTTGTGACTCTCAGGCTGAGAAATCAGGTTCCTGGGTAAGCTTGCGGTACTGTTTTGTGAGGAGAGATTGTACCATTGTCCTCGGGCAGTTTAGCAGGGTGAACTGCAAGACTTGCAAATCATTTGAAGTCTCAGAAACGCTTTGAAACAGTATACCATCAGCATTACATTTTTGAAGTCATATTTGAGGGAGCCATCAGCTGTGTTTAAATCTAGCATGTGTAAACAACCATTTTGCATTTCTTGAACAAAATAAGTTCTGTAGGGATAGTGTTAGGTTTATTATAAAAACACGCTGATGCGTGCTGTTCCTTTTGCTGCAGTAACATTCCTTGAAACAGACCGAGCTGGGATATAGAAATACTTGTTTTGTTCTTCCCAAGTTTCCAGTGGCCTTGCTGGTGCACAGTATTTTAACACGCTTCAGTGCAGTAGGGCCGAGGATGCTCATGTACCACAATAAAAACCTTATTTGTTAATTTTCCAGATGTTGTGTGTTCCTCCTGGGAAATTGCAGGCGTGTTAGAGGAAAAAGTATGTTGGTGTAGATGTGACTTTGGGTGTGATGATGCTGTTTGAGATAATTCAGGAGGAAACAATTACCCAGGGTTGTTGAGTATTGTAGGCAGTGTTCTATGCCTTTGAGAAGAATATTTTGACTTTTTTTAAAGCAGAACGGTTTTGAGAAAGGTGTGTTGCAGATGGCATGGCTACCTCTTAATGAGGAGGATGACTATATGTCTCTTTAAGGTGATGTGTTTGACACTTCTAGTAAGAAATGCAAGGGCTCATAGCAAACCTGAGTTGAAATGCACTTTGTCTGCCTGAGCACATACCATCCAAAAGTCTTTGGCAGTCTTGCCCCTTAGAGAAAGATTTAAGATAATACAAAATAGAAAAAATAGAGAGCTTGATTGTTCAGATCATGCATTGTTTTATTGTGGCTTCTGTAGCATTATCTGAGAAGTCCTTGGCTAGTAAATTCTGAGTTATCTTTGCCTGCTACCTTGTCTGTGAGCGCAGTGACTTTTTTTTTTTTCACCGAAGAAACCTGACATGAAATTTCTTTTCATGCATTCTGGATTTAACCTCTGTCGAGAGCAGCTTTTAACTGCTGTCCCACCATCGCTTGGCGTTGGCAGTACCGCCATGTGAAGAGATCCTCTTGTCTGGGGTGGCATTACTGTGGATGTGGGGCAGGAGGAGATAAAGCAGACAAAAGTGCTGATCCTTGTCACTGGGGAATTTTGTCCTGGGTTTGGCACAAGATGGGAATACATAGCTGGGGGCAGGCCAGCTGCTTGTGCTGGTTTAGAATAGCTGTGAATGTGTGGCCTTTAATGCTTTGCATAAACAACCTTCGATTCATTACATGGTTTCCTTTCTGTCCCTGCAGCCTGTCACAGCTTGTCACCCTTCCTCTACCTGCCACAAAGCAAATCAGTGGCTTAATGTAATGGTTTTCTCTTTGTGTTTTTTAAATAGAAAATAGTTGGCTTATCTGGTGTGTGTGGTTTTCTGTTAAGTCTCCAGGGTCTCTAGAGCTCAAATTCTTGAGTTTTTCTGTTACTGTTAGAGTGTATAGCTCTTTGAAATGAAATCCAAGATCCTCGTGTAGATAGCAAGAAAGAAGACCATGGTTTGAGATGAGCAACACTGCAGCTGACCTGTGCTTGAAACAGGAGACCTGGGAATCTGTGTAGCTTAATAATTTGCAGTGTGTTAGTATGTGAGGCAGACAAAGCTGGTCTATGGCAACATCGGAATCAGACCCAGTGTCTGTATAGACTAGTTGTGTTATGTACCACCACTTTAACATCTGTGTTTTCATTAGTTTAATGCAAACTTTCAGTCTCTGGCATTTTTGCTTCAAGATCTAGAAGAGTAGTTGTATTTTTTTCGCTAGAATCTTAGCTATGATACAAACACAAGGAAGATCTGCAAGAATTGATGCCTGCCTTATACCAGTTGGTGTTAAAGAATACAGGAGGATTGTTGCTGTGTTAGATGCTCTGTGTGTGCACAGGCTTGCTGTCCATTGGAGTTGCCCAGGAGTTTGCCCCTATCTAGCACTGATATGAGGAGATTTTGGTGGTTTGTTTTTTTTTAACACCTCTTCTTAAAGTCTGTAACTATGGCTTTTATCGTGTGCTTTTAAGGTTGCTATTTCTGTTAATATAATCCTCTTTTTTTTTCTCTTGGCTGAAGTTTTGGTGGAGTGCAAAGTAAAACTCTTCCATCTGCTGATGGATATCTTGCTTTTTGGTTTCATGGCTGCAGGGAGGGAGGGAGGTGGTGGGTGGTACTGGTCAGGCACCATGACTTATCTGGTCCTCTGCTCTGTGGGGTGTTTGCTCCAGATTAGCGCCTGAGCACGTGTGCTATCTGCCTGGCCGCCTTGGATGGAGCCAAATATTTGTTGCTGGCTTTTTCATGCTGAAAGTGAGCTCCTCAGGTCATGTTATAAAAGCACAAGGCACTAGCCAGGCTTATCCTTATTCTTTTTTCTCTCTGAAGTTCAAGCTAATCCAATAAGGTGTTGCTGGAAAAGCAACTGCAGTGGTTCAGACTTGCTTTTTCTCTTTTGGGGGGAACCAGTGCTCTACTCTTGAATTCCCAAGAAATCACCGCCTGTTGGATGAAACGCAGATGCTGTAACTTTTTTGTTTCAGTAAGATTTTTATTTAAAATTTCTTTGTATATGTGCCATCAAAGTGTGGCAGTTCAGGCAAGGGAGGTATTTTCTAAAGAAGCGAGTGGCTGTGGCTGGGGTAGGTGACGCTTCTCTTCAAAAGACAGAATGGGAAAGGGGGAAATTACCATACGGTGATATTCAAATTCAAGTTCTCAGTGGGTTCACAAATCTTTTTCCTCTTTGTCGGAGAGGAAAAGAGGTACAGACTTCACCATGTCAAATTCTGCAATGATCAGCTGCCTGTCTACCTCCAAAAAGAAATTTGTTGTCTTCTTGAGCTGGACGTGTCTCTGGAGATAAGTCAAGCCTGTTGAATTGCCACCTTCACAGCCTAGTGAGGCTTTTGCTTTCTCCTCAGACTACTTACATTTTTCTCTTCCAGCATTATTTTCTTGTGAATCACATATTTAGTCAGTAAAAATTAACACCAGTTTTCTTGGTGCCAAGTAAGGCATAAATACCTCTTAAATCTACTTTAACTGCTTTGATTTTTTTGTTTGTTTGTTCTTGTAAGGTACGCACAGGTAGGTAGCTGTCAGCTGGAGAAAGGGCAGGAGCTTCAAGGAGGGTCTTTCCATTTGGTGCAAAAGTTAGGAATCCTCAGGAAAATTGCATCCCATGGACACAGATTGTACAAGGCAAGTTAAATCACTCAGGTCAGGTGGCTGTATTCCTGCTGGCCATAACTTTCTACAGAAAAAGCAGAAGTGTTACGTTTTCTCCCCCTCTGACAAACCTTTCTGACAAACCTTTGCTTCTCAAATCGGTGTCATTTTTTCCCCTCCTGCGAAAATGCCTCTGTTCTGGTGCACCTGCTTGTGTGGCTGGTTTGCAAAGACAGCCTGATTATTTGGTGATAGTGATTGGAAAAAGAAAATTTTACATTGGACTGATTAAGATAGAGGTAGCTCATGAAACAGGGTCATTATCCATAGTAGGGGGTGAGATAAGTTTGGGGTTTTTTTTTGTTGGTTTTTGTTTTTACAGCTCTACTAATTACCTCTGGCTTCTATGGAAATGCTGCTAGGGAGTTGGTCAGTGCTGGGATTTTCTAGGTAGAAAAGCCCAAAGAATAGGCTGCATTTTGAGGGGAGGAGGGGAAAGGAAAACTTTAACCAGAAAAAAAGCGGCATTTAACATTTGTTTCTGTGAAAGATTATAGTTGCCCCTTAAAAATCTATGGTGCATTGCTGAAGACTGGCTGTCTGAAGTAGCAGGCAAATATTTTACCCTTGCTGAAGGTGCTACTTTCAGTGCTGCTGCAACATATGTAACTGGTTTCATTTGTTTGGGTATGCTCATTTTTCATTTGTTTCTCAAAAGTTGCAGTTTGTGGTGGTTGCATGTGCTTAGAAGTCCTCTAGAAACTCAGCAGGTTAGATGGGGGGTTGGTATTGAGCTTGCCAAGCGATGCTGCCTCTGCCATTTTAGTTGGCACCAAAGTCTTTATCCTAAATAGACTATAATTGTTCAAAGGCGAGTGGGCAAAGATCTTTCCCCAGCGAGTAAACACTCCTATCTCCCTTTCCAAGGGAAGACCAAGTTAGCTACTGAACACATACTTATTAGTAATTACAACTCAATTATTTATAATGCTTTATTAAAGCTAAATTGAAAGTCTTGTGTGCATCCTCACAACGCATCATCATCTCTACTTAGCACTGAAGATCAGTAAAATTATTTTCAGTCATGTCTGTTTTAATCTAGACTCTGCGCAGTAGTGTTTGGGGTTTATGACTCTTCTCTGGCCAGTGTTGCTTGAGTCTAAGGCAAAGCTCCTGTGGCAACAGACTCGGTAAAGACCCCAATGGGCAGCTTGTCTAGTCTAAAGAGAGATGGTTATTTCTTCCTTGTAGTATTTGCTATCTCAGGATGATCCACAGTTCCTAGCAGACTATTTGTTTTCAAGCAGTGAGAGCCCAAGTGTGAGTATGTGGAGCTTGAAAGTGGGCTGAGGAGGAATTAAACCAACTGATAGTAACAGAGAAACGTACATTTCTTTTAATTTAAATCTAGCTAATAGTAAGGACGCTTGTAGTAAACTGAGGAGAAGAGCACCTATGTGTAAAAGTGGTAGTTTAACAAGTTGGGTTTCAACTAGCCGTGGTTTTGCTGGTTTATTTTCCCTTGGTGTCTTATGATGCAAAATGGATCAATTTGGCAGAATAAAGCAGCTCATGAGATGAGGATGGCATAAATAATGGAGTCTTAATGGATATCATCCCGGTAAATTGTTAGACTAAATAAGCCACATTAATGGCGAGGGGATTGCAGAACACCAAAGTGTGTTGGTAGTGCAATATTAGACTGAATTTTTAAACATGTTATGAAATGCGATAGCATGGCTTTAACAGCAGCTGCATGCAGAGCAGGGTGAAGATTAATACTAAATCCTGGCTATTAGAGGGATGGCACTGGTTGTCCCCAGGGGGAGGACGAGTGATGGTTGGGTGTAGTGAGAGTGCTGCAGATTTGGGAAGTGTGCATTTTCAGGGCTGAGGATTTTAGGAAAAGGTGAACCCTTACCGCAGTGACAGTTAAAAAGAAATCGCAAGGCTATGTCTTAGGTTTCTGCTAAAGACCTGGCAGTGTGTTATGGATTGATGCTTCATAGACTCTCAATCAATTTGAGTTGTGCTCCGAAACAAATGTGGTTCCCCTCTGTGGTGAAATTAATGTGATTAAATATTGCCCCAATCTCATACCTGAGAAGAAATTACTTTTGCTGCTAAATTTCATTTTCATTCCCAAAGCTGATTTATGCATCTTAGTAAGCTAATAACTTCAGTAATGTGAGTAATCCTTTATCTGAAAATTGCTCTGGGTAAGGTGAAAATTAGGAGTTACAGGAGGGGAAAAGAGCAGGAGCAGTTCGGTCTCTCTTCGGGATGGGGGAAGGAGTAGATCCAGATGCCTCAGTAACTGGAATCCACCTCCAGGCACCTTTTGTATGAATTACCCTTGTACAAATCTCTCTTCCTGGTACCAGTTTGTAAAAGGAAATTATGGAGAACTGGGGGGAAGAGAAGTCAAAATTAGTAACTTAATCTTGGAGGAGGCAGGTTTGATGCTAAGAGGTTTTCCCCCCCCCAGGTTTATGTATCTCAGATTATTTTAAGTATATATTAGTGTTAATGGTGAAACTTCTCTCCTGATTACTTTGCCCTTTCCTTTGTGTCTTGGCTTTTCCCTCCCGTTGGATTTATTTGTTGTACTTTTTCCTCATAGCAATTTTTTCCTTCCCCTCTTCCCAATAATCCTCTTGAGAAGATGGAGACAGGAGAGCTGGGAGCTGAGACTCCGCGCTCTTCTGCGTCTGGGCTCTCTGCTTCAGGGCACCCCCACACCTTCTGGAGCTGATGTCACTGTCTTCAGTGAGCAGGGGTTGAGGTATAACTGACAGTCAGGGGCTGAGATGGAAATAGGTGAGGAATTTTCTGACAGCGGCTGCTGGATCAGGATGTCTTGGTGCACTCTGACAACGTCAAACTTTGCTGTTTAATAAACATACGGCTCCAGAAAGCTCATCCAGTTCTTAGTGACTCCATCTCAGCCAGTCCCTGCAGAAAGTCTTTATGCCTAAGCAATGCCTCGTAAATGCAAATCTTTTTCGAGAGGGTCTTACTACATAACAATATTTTTCATTTAAATTTACAATTGACATTTTGCACTAATGTGCAAGCTTACCATGTCCTAGTAAAACTTTTCAAATAAAAAGTGTCTGTCAACCCTTCTCTGATTAAAAATTAAACACCCATCAGCTTATTCCGTTACTGTTCTCTCTCTTGGATGCTTGTGCCACCAAGGCCAGCTTTGACATCAAAAAGCTGCTTTAAGTGTGTTTCATCTTAAAATCTGAGGCTGTTCTGGGTTGCCAAAAAGGACAACAAGAAGTTCAGTGCTGTGGGGTACCCAAGTGTGAAGAAGTCCCTTTTCACTGGGCTGGGCTACGTAGTGCTTTCAATCTTGAAACCATCAGCTAATTAAGGTGCTGGAAAAATAGGAGCAAGTCTTTTTGTTCTGTTCTTTTGGAATCTGAAAAAGGATGCAAGAAAGTTGGGATCTGCTGATTCTTATGTGCACTGAAAAAATCCAGGGCTGGACTGAGGATGCTCTGGATATGGCAGGGGGGAGAACTGGAGAGCCTGTCTGAATTTCCTTGCAAAACAGATTAGCGGACAGAGGGTAGTTGTTTGGGGAAATAAAATATCAACATCAAGCCAGAATGTATATGGCCGTTGAAATAACTTTGCATTTCTTCTTTTAAAGCGTTGTCCTCAGTTTGAATGATGCCTGTCATGTATCGGATCGGAAGCAGTGCTTTCCTAATGGGTTTGTGGGTTTCCTGGATGTCAAAGACGCTAACACGTTTAATGCTAAATTACAAATACATGAGGCCTTAGGCTTTTCCATCTTGCCAGCTGCATGTACGCCTAGAGCAGGGCCCTGAGCACTTACCTGATTACCATGAGAGCTGCTGGGAGAGAAATACAGCTTAAACCATGGAGCAGGGGCACAAAAACGTGGTGCCAAAGTGGACAGAGAGAGACAGGTACCAGGATGGGCTGTCAGATCTCTTTTGGTTGGGGTGTGGAGTGAGGTGGATTTTTTGTTGGTTTTTTTATTTGTTTTTTTGAGGATAGGGGTTTGGTGGAGCAGCTTGTATTTACTGGTGGAGCAGACAGTCAACAAAACTTTTGTTTTAAAATCTTCAAGTCTGTTGGTTGACTCCTCTGCTTAAAAAAACCACCCAACAATAATACCCATGCATTGTGGCATAAATAAAAGCAGTTATATCATTCTTTTCAGGGAAAAAAAAAAAAGCCCAAACTATTTCTTTTGTCCAAGGATATTAATTCAACCTCTGAAAGTAACTGTAGAGCTGTTCTGAGCAAAAATGTAAGATAAGACTGCCTTGTATCTTAAAAACAAAACTATGATTTATAGATTCCTTGTAGCAGTAATGCTAGAACATCACAACTTTTACGTTTGATCCTTATTTTCATTTTGTTTTTCTCTGAGCTGCTTTGTTGTATCCTGTAAAAAAGCAAAAACCAAAAACCCCTTTATTGCATTAAATCATGCAAGAATTGAGGTTATTTCTTATTGCAAGCTGTAATCACATCAGTTCTTGGGAGTTTTATACTTCATCTCAGTTTTATTCCTTATCCTGCTGCAGATTGTGGTGTTAAGGTTTTCATTGCTGCAGTTAGGGCAAGATGCTTATTTTTAATCTTTTTAAAAGTGAGCACCAGCTTTCTTGAGTGATCTTGACTTATATGCCTGGAGCTTTTAACCTAACATACCAAATATCACGGTGCTTTTTATTTAAAAAAAAATAATTATGAGAGATTGTAAAATTGCAGATGGAAAGCATGGAAAATTCAGCTTTCAAAGTGTTTGGGTTTTGTTGTTTGGTTTTTTTTTTGTTGTTGTTCTGAGATAAGAAGATAAGATACTCTTTATTTTAGTGTTGTTATTATGGGAGCTGCCTGCTTTCGGTGCTCTTGGGCAATTGCTACCAAGTGAGTGCTGTCTGGATGAACATCCCAGCACCATCAAGGATGGAGATTACTTGGACAAAGAGGATAATTTAGTGTTTCTTAGGGCTCAGGCAGAGCAAATATTTATGCAGTCCTAAAGCAAACAGTCTGAAATGTTGTAAAAATCTCTCCCAGCTCAAAAGTAAGCACAAAAAAGTTGATTTTCATTTTGGCTGATTAAATGATACTGGCAACATTTCCCTTATCCATTACATCTTATGCATATAAAGCTGTAATTAGGATGGGGAACCCAAGTAAGGGCAACATTAGCTTCTTGGTGAAAATAACACTTGAAGATTTTTCTCTGCATATGGAACAGAAATTCATCCCTGGTGATGAAATGGGAGAATCAGGTTTGTGTAGGATGAAAATAATTTTAAATTTGAATTAAGAGCTTTTTCTCATAACAATGCTATTGTTCAGAGCTGGAGAAAATTGGGAGAATAAGCGCTATTGGCTGGCTGTATTCCGTTAAAACTTTACTTTTAAGCTTATTTATTTTTAAAGGAATAATCAAAATGGTAATGCCGACTGCAAACTTGTTTTTTAATACATGCATGGATGAATATAAAATGGATGCTCTTCTGATGTACTAGCTGTGAGCATCCATAGACCAGGGTGGTGAGGGATAGACACCCTGTGGCTCTGCCACCTCTGTCCCAGCCTGCCAATGCTCCGTCCCATCTCTGTTGTCCCAGGACCGTGCAAAAGCCTTAGATCTGATACAGAAAATCGCCGATAAGGGGTTTGCTAATGATTTTTCATTATCTATGCTTTCCTTCCCCTCGCCACCTATCTCTTGATCGTGCTGTGAAGTCTTCAGATGCATCTCCTCTGCCTCTTGCCTTAAAAGATATTGAGCTCTGGCACTCAAAATTATCTGCTGAATATTTTATGTGCGTCTTCCCTCCCTCTTCCTCTCTTTCCCTCCCTAAATTCTCATCACCGGTTCGTGTTATGAAATCCTGAGCTGCGTGTGCCTTTAATCGGCAGAAAAGGGCATTTTTTTAGCTGAAATGGGGTACATTTGGTACCCCCATTGCACAAAATGGTCCCAAGATTCTCATTGTTGGAAGTTAATGGTTTAGCAGAATGGCCCAGTGGCCATTGTGTTGTGAAAACAAGTAGAAACCAATAGGTGGGACTTTATTTGTCTATTCTGTGGTTATTCACTGGCTGGGAATGTTTGAATTGAAGAGCAAGAATGGGGAACCAAAGGAAAAAAATCAGGCCGCTGCTCCCCACTTCCAATGTTTTTGCTGGCCTCAGCAATTCTTTTACCACTCTGTTCCCAATTTCTTTTTTTTTTTTTTAAGGCTGACCCCACAATTGGAAAATTGAATTTGCATCAGTTAGTTAGAAACAAAACCTTTATTTCACTAAAAGATGCAGCACCTTTTCTTTGCAAAGGCAAAGTTTACCCTTCACCTTCAATCTTGTGAGCTAGCAAAAATTGCTTTGTCACCTGTAGCTGGTGTGTGTGACGAGGTGACATTTTTGAGGTGACATTTTTGCGGTTTAGATTTCTTCGTTGTAACAATGTTTAGATTTGTAGCTCTGGTTTCCCATTTGTCTCTGTTTGTTGTGTGTGTAATGGGTTATGGACTGTATTTTACAAGTTTTGACACTTTGAAACTTGCCTTCTACTTAAAGTTGAATATAAATGTTTTCGCTCCAGGCTAGCTAAAAAAGTGATTAAGAACAGTAGGGTTTTTTTCTTAAGGAAATTTAAAATGACTGGGTTGTTTTTTTGTTTGGTTGGTTTGCTTGTTATTTTGTTTAATTTGCCTTTTAAAATCCAGCTGTGTCTTTCCCTCTGGCCAAATGGCTCTTATTTGCTGTAGTTGCTTGTCAGATCTACCTGCATCTTCCATGCCTTGGCACTTGAGCAGGAGTGTGCAAATATTTCCTCTTAATGAAGCGTGCTGGGGAAAGGCTGAAGAGGAATTTGAAAAACATTGTAAAAGCAGCTAAGTAGTTGGGATGTGACAGCAAGGTGTGTCAGCCAGGTGTATGTAATACTCATAATTTGCTATTTATTAGACAGGTTACATGCCTATTTCAGAACAGCTAATAAACATCTGTGACAGTTTTTTGTAACTTTCCTATTTAAGAAAAAATGCGAGCAAACCTCTGGTCAGCGTGAGAGTCCACAACCGGAAACCGTTTGTTGCTTTTCTAATGTGCTCTTCTTATTTGACAGGATGTTTCGCCTCCGATTTCTTCCCATTGCAGCAGGGCTGTCTGCTGTTTCGAGGCGTTACCATGGGACAGCACATCACCCCAGGACCAGGCATAGGCTCATGGCGGCAGCTTTCATAGGGACAACTGCAGCCACAGCAAGTGCCAGATTCCTTTGGCAGAGGTAATATATATTTTGGTTTTCTTCTTATTTTTTGCCTGAGACTTCATGCTGCTTTAGTCCTGTGGTAAGTACCTGCAGATGGGTTTAAGATCTGCAAAGCGTTATTGCTTGTCCTGCGTCTGCCGCATGGAAGGAATGGCTATTGCTGACTCCCCGTGGAGCTTCTTTGCTGCTGTGAGAAGCCAGAGAGATGCGAAAAAGCTCAGAGCTGAAGAGTTTTCCTCTGTAGCTGTCCTCAGCATGGGCTGTTTGCCCTTGATGGGATTTGCTGCCTGGCTTCCCCCTGTGTGTTGATGCTACGCGGGTCTGTGGTGTTGTGCAAAGAGAAATCTGTTGACTCTACCAATCTGAGTGAAAACGTCACGCTTTCGGCTTCTGGGAGGGCTGTTTGGGACAGCATGCTTGGCTGGGGACTGCTACTCTGGTTTTCTTTGTGTTCTCCTGATTGCTTCGCATATGAAACATAGCAGAGGAGCAGAAGGGGACAGTCACATCTTTTGGTGGTAAGGTAGCTGCATGCAAGACTCATGAGGTTTTTAAGGGCCAGAGTCTGAGCACACCTACTCTGAGCAATGAAGCTCAAAGCTTGTTTCCATAACTGTGAGGAGAAAGGGGGTATTTGTCCTTGCCTGAGGTGGCCCTCACTGAACCCTGGGCCCTTGCCATGTTTGAAATAAACCGAGGACTCTCTTATCTTCCCTCAAAACGTGGAAGCAGTGTGGCACTGGCAGTGTCACTCAAGCTTGTGGCTGCAACGAGAGTCTGAAAACAAAGTATTCGCTAAAAACCCGTCTTATTTCTATTCCAATATTTGTGATTTATTGCTGGGTCTCTGCTGACCTGTGTTGTGGCTAGAAGGCTCTAGTTTTAAGGTAACAGGAGGAAGATGATGGTAATTGTTCTGGCTATTCCTAGAGCTGTCAAACCTTTATGTCTGCTAAAAGGAGTTGCTCAGGCAGAGGAAGAACACAGTGATACAGCACAGTGTCATCTTATGCTACATTTTGCTGATAATCTGCACTTACGTAGTGCCTCTTTATCTGCTGGACCTGAACGTCTCTGCGGGGATGACCAGGATAACACCCCTTTTCAGGCAGGGAAGTGAGCAGGGTTGTTTTCCATTTAAAACATCCTCAGCGTGATTGTAAAGTAGGTGGTACATCATGTCCTACGTAAAGCTCTCCCAAAGTCACAGAGTTAATACCTCCCTCCTGCAGCAGATTCACCCCTGCTTTTTAACAACAGCCAATTTGCTAGTTGTTAGCTTTGCTTTTTATCAGGAGGAAGGTGCTTCCTGAAGCAAAGAGACGCTAAGGGTAAGCGGAGTGCTGGGTCAGGAGTGATTTCGGGGAGGGATTTTTGGCTCCTGGAATACTTGGCTGTTCTTTGGCACTGTGGCCAGGCTTGACCTTGCTCAAATGAGAGTGCTGATAGAAATCAGATAAAGGAGACAGCAGCTTCTTTGGTCTAGCCTGGTCTGTGATCTCCTCAGTCCTTATCAATCTGGACAGACGACTTCCTGTGGTTTTTAATATTTTTTTCTTTCCTTGTTCTGTGTCCTTTGTCTTTTATAAATTCATAAAGCACTAAATAGAATTGTACAGATTTAAGTATTCCTTTCCTATATGAGCCATGAAATAAAACCATAATGTCTGTAAATGTAAAATAAAAGTACATCGAGGCTTACGGTGTTACTTTAATTACTTGGCATACAGCTGTTGAATAAGAGGAGGAACAAAACTGATATGTTTGGTGTAGAAAATACTTCATATTGACACCTGTAGGAGTTTTAAACAGATTCTCAAATAGGTATTAATATTGTGTTTAAATAAATGAGGGATGAGAAACTGTAAATTTCCTTTTGTCTTTCACAAAATTGAGTGATTAGTTGAGTTTAAGAATAAGCGTAGGTGAAAAAAATGTTTGTAGTGACATCCTGGGTTATTCAGGTAGTTACATCCTCGGTTATTACAGTAAGTAGCAGTATGTATAATGAACTAGCAATAAAAGGTAAATATGTAATACATGTAGCCAGGTCACGGGGATTGAATAAGCCAAGTGTCACTGAAAATGTAATTTATGCACTACAGAGAGAAATGTCTGCATGCATCTGAGTATGTACACTTAGTAGTAAGTGATTTTGATTTATTAAATGTTGCAGTGGTATTTAAATGGGAAGCAGGTTAGGGAGGTGCTTTGTGTAACCAGTTCTGTTGGTGCAGTTGGTCTGTCATAGGGATGACTGATGATGCACGTTTTACTTCAGTTAGTGAAGCAACCATGCTTTTGTTGTGCTACGAAACTCTTCTGTGCTGCACAGTTAGTCTCTGAGGGGTCCAGCAGGTCCTAAGTGTGGCTCTTAGCATCGCAAAGAATTACTGTCCCTTTAATGACAGGTGACTCTAATGAGGAACGTGTGCCTGCTAATATTCTACTTAACCTTGGGTGGTCCGTCAATGAAGCCGGGACACTCCGTTGCCATTTGAGTAAGGAATGCAGTAAGGGATGCTTTCCTGCAGGCTGTCAGTGAAGTTTTCTTTTAAGATGAGGGACATCTTCCTCTTTTTGTTTTCTTAGAATTATTTTTCTTTACAGTTAAGGCATTAAAGATGTAATAGGCTGGATCAAGGAGCAACTGAAAAAACCTTACTTTTCTTGGGCTAGGTAACTAAGAGTTGATGCAGATGTTAGAGGAAGAACCATAATTACAGGAAAAGCAATAATAAAAGCAAAAGAGTATTTGACTTGTATTTCTTTTTGTTGTCTGCATAGAGCCTTGTCTAAATGTCCCATCTCTTCTTGACTGACATGTGGGAAGCAGCACCGCATCTCTTATCGGTATTTAAAAAAAAAACCAACCTTTTTATTTCAAAACAGATTATTGTACTTCTGATGATGAGGAACTTTGCAAAAAGGGATTAATATGGTGGTGCCTGTATGTGAATTTACCCTTTCCATTACTTAGCATGAAGAAAGACAGGACTTCTCAGGTGGTTTCTGACCAGTGTGTTTCAGACTGATTCTGTAGGATACGCTTTGAGCAGTGTCAGAAGCCAGTGCTGGGGTAAGGAAGCCCACACAAAGTTAGAGGAGAAGTCAAGGGTTGAAAAGATGTGTATAAAAAAGCCCAGTGGTTGTATGATGCAAGATGGGAAAGACTTATTTTGTGTCTTCCTAAGATTGGAGGCAGGTTGTTGGGATCTTCACATTTGATCTGCCTCTGTGTGTAGCCTTCTGTGTAGTTGTCCGTTGCGGGTGAAGGTTGGTCCTGTTGCCTTTGCTGTCCTCCAGAAGCTCCTGCTGCCTGCTTTTGGTGGAATATATCTCATCTAAATAATTATACGACAGGAGGAGCTAATGCTGCTCTGTTCTGCCGCAGTGAAGAATACTTCAGAAATGCAAATAACTGAGCTTAGAAGACTAATGAAGTTTACCCTTGCTAAGCAATAACTTAAACTCTGAGGATTTCCAACTGGCAACAAAAGCAATTAAGAATCTGGGCATTGGTATAATGAATGGAATTAATTAATTGAAATAAATCTGGGTGCAGTCATTGGCTAATCTAAATGACACATTAATATATGAGAAATACTGAGCCTCATAGTTTGTGGCAAGCTTAATGTTTATAAAAATACTCTGTTACTGATACTCGTGTAAAAGTTGCATTCCATAATTGTACTTCCAAATACCCGCTTGGAGTGTTATTTAATGGCCACAGATACATTCTTTATGTCACAAACCTTCCTGGCTGAATCAGTGGGCATCTGAAAGTGCTTAAATTGACATTTCACTGCGGAAGCTTGTCACTCAATCAACCTCATATTGAATGAAATAAGGGAGTGAATGTCCTTTTGGGAGCACAGAAAGAACCTCTGTAAGCAGAGTCTTACTGGTGCTTCTCCTGATTGACTGGAAGTATTTAGTTATGCTTAATTTCTTATCCTTCTGCAAATATATTAGCGGTAAGAATAAGGGCAAGACATCTGTGTTGCTCTGGAAGTTGCTTAACAACAAGATCCTTTGCTACTGGTGTGTTTGCATCTGATGTGGTACCCAGTCTTATTCTGCTGCATCCCCTTGGCTGTATTCTGTGCTCTTCTGCCTTTTGCCCCATCCTGCGCATAAGCTGAAACAATTAAGCTTGAGATACCCAACTCCCAGCAATGGTCGTATATTCTCATTCTGTTATAAGCTCTTCTTTTTCAGGTTCCACTTCTCACTAGCAAGCTGAGCTGTTTATATGCTGGCTGTCACTTCTGCAGATTTCATTCCATCTTTACCGTTTCTTCCTCTCTTCCTCCGCCCTCATCTCCTTTGGCCATCCTGTATCAAGTGCCCAATTGCTTTACTGGAAGATCCTCTGTAGGAAAGACCCTTCGTCTTCCTTGCTCTGCTGACCTTCTGCTTTTTGTGTTTGGCTTTTCTCCATCAGCGCTTCTGGAATTCATTTTGTAGCCTAGTTCAGCCCTTGGCTAACTCTGTTTAAGAATGCATTGCTTTTTTGCATCAGTGTCTTAAGGGCTTTAGAATAATTTGCTTAGAATACATTTTTAATGGCTGGAAATATGCCAGCTGAAACTGAGACTTTAAAATTCTTTGTTCTAATAAAACAAAGGAAACCACATAAATCATAGTCAAGAGAGGAGAAACCTGTTTTATAGCTGTAGATGTGTCAGGTACTACTTAACCTGCTGTAGGAGAGAAAAGACAAAAAAAGTAGGTATTATCCATGTTAGGTTATTTTTATTTTGAGAGCTCTGCTCCATTTTTTTTAATTCTTTGTGAGAGGTGACAGTCCTAAGAGACTGTCTTTGGGATTGCTGTGCTGAGGGCTTTCTCCTAAGGCTTGAAGACACATTGATCTATGAGTGGTGTCTTGAAAGAGCACTGTGTCCTTTCAGGTGGCTTTTGGCTTCGTATTATTTTTACCCATGAGCATCAGGGGAAGGAGAGAATCTGATGCCGGGGAATGAGCCAAAGTCAAAACTGGAGTCAATTAGGAAAGCATCTAGACTGCCCTGGGGGGGAGTGACCTCAGCTGACCCGCAGAGCGTAAAGCACAAGTATTGTCCTAAGCCTGCAGAACCCTGGAGTTTGATCAGTGCATGTTCATAATACCTTATTTAAATGTTGCACAGCAAATCAGAGCTGGGATTTGTGCAGAGAATCCAGGCAGCAACACAGAAAACTGCTTCTTGAATCGTCTTGGTTTGCTGCGACTTTATGGGAACTGCACTTTTAAATTCTCTATCTTTTAACAGGATAAGCATTGTTTGAACCCTGGGTCTTTAATGTCACTGGAAATGGCACTTTTTAATCCTTTTTCAAAAATACGAGTGCCCTCTGGTGGCCAGGTTCATGCCTGCTGCCTCCACGTTGAGACAAATAACTAAAAAATACCTGCTCACCTTGCCCTCATCCCCAAGAGTGTGTTGGCTGTCCTCCAGTAGCTATCTGGAAAGCAACATCTCTCCAAGAAGTCACATCACTTGTGAGTGGAGTAGGGGGAATAATTTCCTGGCTCAGTAGAGGAAGCACAGAAGTTGTAAATATCACTTAGTTATGATTAATTCCTGATTTGGAAGTGAGGTGCCAATGCAGTCATTGAGTATCACCCCTTTAAGGTCTAGTCTTGTCATGCTGTCACTTTCTTATGATGTTCAGTATCCCACCACCCCCTGATGGCCCAGCTGCCTTCTGGGCTGTGCTAAAGGTTGGATCTGTGGGGAAGAAGCAAGGGAGAAAACTAGGGATGGGCATGATGTTCATTAATTAAGGCTTTAAAACAGAGGTTAGCCTAACCTTGGGGGTTTTTATCGCTTTTTACTTTGGCAAACTTCCACAGCTTCAGCTGTCTCCCACAGTTGGCTGTTGCTGAGACTTGCTGGTGGAAGCTATATGCTCCTTTTTTTTTTTTTTGGTGTCTAGACCACATATGGGATCATGTGTTACTGCTACTCATGGGGCCAGCCAAAGAGAACAAAAAGACCTGTGAGGTTGAGGAGGCTTTGTCTAATGTGATGCAGCCCATCTGTTTTCAGTCTGCCAAAAGGGCTGAGGGATTGCATGAGGTACTGGCTGGGAAGGGAATAATGCTATTAAATACCCTAAGTTTATGTTAGAGCGGAACAGTTTTTAATTGGTATTAATATAGACATAGCAGGGAATTGCTCCCTCCTCGACTTGCAGCTGAATTTGTTGGGACTTTTGGCCCAAGAGCATGAGGCCAAATTCTCAGAAGTGCACAGCGGTGTGAATGCATCCCAGGCTGTAGAGCAAAAAGTGGTGCCAGGAATGACCTTCTCTGGTCTTCGAATTGTGAATAGCAGTATGGCCTGAAAGCTGTGATGTGTTAGCCCTGTCTCTGACTGACCTCCCGTGATCTTCCCCTGCTGTTTGCTTTTAGCTAAAGACCAGGTTTCACGGGAATTAAGAAATCTGAAGTGATGTCGTTTCCCCCCACAAAGGATCCTGTAGCCCACATACCTTTTCCCGTAAGTCGATTAAAGGTTTCACTCTCCTTTGGATACCCAAAGCAATAAGATGTTCCCTGCATTTAAACAATTCCATCTCGCACGTTCCAGCTGTGAGAGTCGGTGGCCAGATGCTTGGAGCACTCTTCCTTTCTTCTTCCCTGCTCAGGTTCCTCTCTATTTCTAGAGAATTATTTTGTATAACTTTAGTCTTCTGGCAACACTGCTTATCGTAGCTCTGCATTTGCTCTCTTGTGTTCTCGTGTCCTCAATGGAAATGAAGATGGATTGAGTAGCATGGGCAGCTAGACAAACACTGCTTGTTGGGAGCCTATAAAATGCTCTGGTGTGGAAACTCCTTCTTTGCTCTATGCATGTGAATAGGCTCACGTGTTTCTTACTGCCTTGCAGGACTGAGCCTGTAGTTTGCACAACAAAACCAGATGCTGCAGTGATTAATGTTGTAGCACATCTTCACTTAATGGCTTGTTGCGTTATTGCGGATGGTCTGGGAAAGGGAACAGATGCTGATGAGAATTCATGTTCCTTCTCTGTGAGGTAACTGGGTGCTGGGGCTGCTTTCTCTTAAAAGTTCTTCACATTGCTTAATTATAGATACAGGCTAGTTAAACTAGGTGGAAAATAGGGTGTTTTGGATTAATGAACTTGTGTTCACATTTTATATTAGTATAGAGTCTTGATTTGTCTGTCCTTGCAGAGAAACTAAATATTTTCAAGGCACTTTGAGGAAATTAATATATTGAAAGTCGCAATTCACATCAGTTTTTCACTAGTTGATATTTGATGTGCATGTATACACACACAGGTACACTCTTGACATGCCTGGTAAGTGAATAGTGCTTCAGTTCAAATGAACTCTTTGAGTGCTGAAGGTGCACATAGACGTAACTCAGACAACTTCCCAGAATGACTGCTTGCCTTGGTTAAGCTCTGCTTGAGCCAGAGCTTATCTCCACCTGCTTCAGTGGGAGGAGCCCACTCAATTTTGATTTTTTAGAAACCATTGGGGGAAGAGAATCTGCACATCAGGGGAATAGTTAATGATCTGCATTGTGAACAAGGCTGTGTGTTATTCTTGGCCTCAGTGTACGCTAGTGCCTACTTTCAGCAATTTCTTATTTTTGTTATGAGGTTACAGAGCTTTCCAGCTTGTTCCTCTACCAGGAATGCAGGCAATGATCAGTTTGTTCCTTTATCTCAGCCTAGGAGGAGTAAGCTCTCTGACTCTGAAAAACTTAGCCCACTAAATATTTAATTTGTAGCTTTTGGTTGTGTAGGATTTAGAGAAAAAAAGATGCTAAAAAGCTGAAGAGCCTGAGCACAGTAGCCTAGGAGGGCTGCATTGGTGCCAAACCAGGAGCATTATTTAATATTTAGACTTGATTTCAGATTCCTGTACTTGTACATACAGGGTTTGCGTCTGTCCTTAAGACTGCGATGATTCGCCAGGAGTTACGATCAACTGAAAAATCCACTAAAGCACAAAGTAGCTTTCACAGGCATTAACGTCTAGTATGGATGAAAACTAGTTACATACACGCGTCTGTGTTCTTTGTGCTTAGATGTTCCCCTCTCTCTTCGGCCGTCTTGATGGGTATTGTGTGCTTGCTTGTGCTCAGCTTACCGAACAAGCAAGACTGTGATTTCCAGTGCTCTCTGAGTCTTTACTGATAGATAGCAGAGGACCCAGGGACTTTAGCTCATTAATAAAAGAGGTGGCATACGGCCGGGAACTTACCCTTGTCAGGGCTTGGGAGAAGCTCAGCCACTCATTGATGATGAAATGCTCGTATTTTAAAGCATGTTGTTAACCAGTTTTTAATCCATTGAATGTTTTATGTTGATGTTCATGTTGCTCTGGCTTATTAATCACAATATCATTTAGTGGCAAGTGGAATAATACAGTGTGAGAACTTGCATTTATTAAGTGAATGCTACTGCAATTATCAACAGCACTGGTAATCTCATCAAGAAACAACATATATTTAGCATAAGACTTATTTTCCATAGCCCTTTGTTGACTTTCATGAAATTCTTCTTTACCCTCCTTTAATTAGAAACCCTAGATCATCTTGTCTCCTCCATCCAACGTCAGTCTTTGTCTAAATAACAGGTCTGTGATAACACCTATTGCCCTGTTTTATTCTTTTTAAAATATTAATAGCTATGAGTTAAGGCTTAGTGAATATCAACAGCACTTGGGCAGAGACTGTCAGCCAACTGTTATTAAAACTAAACCTCAGACTTCTGCAGAAAGCTTTTATAAAGACTTGAGTAGAAAATACGTATCTGTAGTGTAGCTGTGTTATATAGACCATTCAAGTGGCAGGAGTGTCTGTGCTCTCTCTTGAGAAAATCAGAATATATAGAACATAAAGCATTATAAACACAGTAAGTGTTCACTTGGAAATACATAGTTCTGTCACTTCCAGTAACAGAGTAAACAATCTCAGTTTATTACACACTCCTTGTTGGTTTTGATAACTCAGACAACAAAAACATCGTGTTTTCTTGGTCATTTACTCCTCCTTGGGTGCTTCCATGTCCCTTATCAATTTTCTACAGTATCTAGGTTTCAATTTACATGGAGTACATTTAACTTCCTCTTCCCATCTTTTCCATTTCCTTATTTCCACAGGGCTTGCTTTCTTCTGAACTAAAGTTGTAAGTTTTTTCACTTGTATTTTTTTAGCAGTTATGGCATCCTTCTCACCATTGGGTGTAAGCTTTGAATACCCAGTGAAACAATCTTCAGCAGCTGGTAGTTGTCATTCTAAGTCAGATTTATTTGTATCCAGTGATCTGGCTCATAATTTCAGACGGATAAAGCCAGGCTCATACAAACCCTCAAGTATTGTAAAGAACAATAAAAAAACAAGGTGGGGGGGAAAGACTTTCTGTGTTTATTGAGGGCACCTTAAAAAGCTTGTAGCATCAGAGGCTCTGCTTTGCCTCGCTCACTCTCCCAACCTAAGATTTATTTTTTTTTTTAAAACAAATGCCGGTGAGTGACAGTGGTGAAGGGTGATGAGCTTGCTGTCTCTTCGGGGGATGAGGGATAGAGAATAGGATGCCAGCTGTGATCTTACTGGGTTCATGTGGTCATCCTACTTAGTGCTTCTTGCTATCTCTGGCAGCATCGCTGTTTTGTTCAGTTACCTTCCCTGCATGTCCAGGAGCAAATACAAGGGGAGGGGAGTTGCAGCTGTGGCTGAAAGCAACTGCCATTTTCTTGGGAGGGGGAGGAAGAAGCTATCGAGCCTGTCAGCCTTCAAAGTGCAGTTCAGATCAAGAGAGAGGTTCAGGCATGTTTGGGAGGTGAGGAGCACAGGCTTGCAGCTCTGTGCATGGCGGATGTTAATGGTGTCACAGCTGCATGCATCTATCAGGGCTGCAACTTGGGGTACGGTCCCGTACCCCACTTGGGGTGAGCTCTTTTTGGAAATGTAAGCAGTGTCTCCTGGATTAAGAAATTAACAGATTTATAGTATCCCAGGATATTAGGGTAACATCAGCAGGATGCCTCCAGTGTGTGTCATTGGGGTTGACGGCCTTTGTGAAGCAATTGTTTTCCTCTGCAGACTGTCAGGGAGTCATCTCTAAGGAGCAGCATATTATCCCACATGATCCAACTTGGCTGGATCCTAAAACCATTCAGGTTCATCATCTTCAGAGCAGTCCCCTTCAAAGGGCTTGAAGTAGAGGTCCTCACGCTCTGGCCTGTCTGTCTGTGCCCACGTGCTGGTGCCGGTGCCTAAACCGGGCTGTGGCAGAGGAGAGTGGGAGGGAGCGTGAGAAATCATCTAGTCTGCTGCCAAGGCAGCGCTGGGTGCCTCCAAGCTAGTCCTGACAGGCAGCTGTCTCGCCTATTTTTAGCAATTTGCTGGTGATGGAGAGAGCAAGTGATGGAATAAATCCTCCCCAGCAGCTGATTGCAGTGTTCCCCTGTCCTTAACATTAAATGTTTTCTGTGTTTGTATATGTATGTATGCACAGGCTTCTTCTTTCCCAGGTGTATAAGTCTCTTCCCTTGTGTGTCCTTAAGCACATGTCCTGCATCTTGTCCTGTCCTCGATGGATCAAGAGAACAGTCCTGCAGCAGCTGTTTTATATATATTGCACTTATCTCACCTTCTTTTCTATCTTTCTTATAGCAATCTGACTTACATAGGTCAGTTTTTCCCACAGTGCGTTCCGGACCCTTAACCATTCCTGCTGCTCCCTGTCGGATCTTCTCTGGCTGGTCCAGCTCTTCCTTGGAGTGCACCATTGGTAACTGAAGGTGCTGTCTGCGGGGACACTCCTGCTGCTGGCTGGGGTGGAAGGAAGGACAGCACATCCCACAGACTACGCTGCTCTCTCCTTATGTTCTTGGACCTATTTAATGCTATGGCTGGTATCCAGAGCTGTCTCCTCAGTCTAATTGTTCACGTTCATCTCTGGAATCTGTCTTAATTTTGGTGTGTTCATTGCAGTTCTTGCTACAAATTCGTTGTGGTAATTCATGTCAGTGTCAAGTACTGTGAAAAATGAGGAAGGAAGCAAAGAAATAAAAAGTCCTGCGAGTGGGGTGATATCCTGAAGAACTGGGCTGTGGATCTTCATCATTTCTGGTTAATTTCTTATTAAAGTTTCAGCTAAGTAATTTAGTTACTGAACATGGTTGAGCTGAGGATGAGACAGAGCTCCTCATTTAAAGTACTTCCCATCCCTGGAGGTTGCCTATTTTTATGAATGTTGTGTCCAAGCTTGCTTTTGCATTTCAGTATGAAAGCCTGAAGTTTTAAGTGGCTTTTAAATCTCACTTGGATGTCTCCAGATGTTTGCATGCAAGGAGAGTGGCGACTCTATTCGACTGAAAACCACATCTGTCAGGCAGAATTCCTCTCCCTGCTTTTTGTTTGGTGGCAAGGTCTTTGCTGACTCCCGAGTGCCCAACTTCTTGTTAGATCTCCTACGTTTCCTTGTGAGACTAAATAGCATCTGATAGCTAAGTAATTTTCTACTGCCTTCAGGATTAGAATAACCGAGCACTGTTGTCTCTGGCACAAAGCTGTGTCTTTTAGCGCACTGTTCTGCTTCTGCATCTCAAAGACAAAGAAAAATACTTTTAAGGGAGGGATTGTGATTTCTTTAATTGGAAAACCTGCAACTGGGGACTATTCCTGCCAATGCTTGGTGTGAGTCCTGGGATCTTTCGAAGATGTACGTCCTATGGTTGCACGTGCTTGGCTTTCTCAAAGAATTATTTGCTAAGTGGGAATTTAGCATTGAGCAGTCCTCTGTGGTAGCTAGGTAGTTTTCTTTGGGGATGATGAATGTAATCTTATGCTTGTTTGTTGACTTGCTCCAAGGATTAAAAGAAGAGATTACTAAGTAGGTGGGAAATACAGTCTTTACCCCAAATTCAGTTCATTGGGGTGGGGGGACAGGACCAACCCTGAAGAGACTGGGAGGGCTGAAGCATGGCAGCTAGGTTCCAGGGCAGGCAGGCAGGCTCTGTGGAGAGGCTGGCAGCTAGTCTTGGCACACAGTGAAGGGAGTCTTTGTATTTTCATTTCCCTTTTGTGCAGAAGCTGTAGTAACAGGCATGCTGTTGGAAAGTCAGTCTCATCAAAAAAGGAGGTGGAGAGTCTTCGCTTGCTGATGGCAGGCCAGTAGGGTGGATATTTCTGGAGCTATGGGGTTTTTCCAGCTGTACTCTGACATCTGCATTGAAAGACTCCTTTATGCGGGTGCAGTATGGAAGTTGCAGGTGTCAGAAGCCAAGAATTTCAACAGAGGATGGTTGTGCAGGATGTAAAATACACAGAGTAGTAGGTGTACATAGAGAGCGGATCACTCAATGGTTAATTCAGTGAGTAGTTTGGACTATGGCCCAAAGGTGTGGAATAGCGGGTACTGTTTAAAACCTTGCTTGAGAAGCAGACTACAAACTCTGCTTTTATTCTCATAGCTCATTTTGCTTGTATGCTGGGAAGGTGATCTAACTGTAGAGCGTAGTTAATTACCTGGATAAACTAGAGGGGGGGAAAAAGCCGACTGTATTCAAACAGCCTACGTCTGTATTGCTGTAGCCAACTAGCTTGACAGCATGATGGATTGAAGGAATGCGTAGGATTTGCTGAAAATGTTTGATTTTGAATTTCATCTATCCCTTCCCTGCTTTGCTAGCTGTCAGTCAAGTATTACAGGAGCAAATCTTTACTGATACAGCTATTCTCTGACATGTTCCATGGAGACTAGGTTGGTTGTGTCGCTAAGCAATCAATTTTCTACTGCTTTTGTGTCCCCAGGACCTTTTCCCAAGAGATTTGCTCAGAGCTACTTAAGACTGGTGTCTTGCCTACACGAGGGCTTTCCTTGTCAGCGCTGCTGGGGTAGCCTCAGCTGGCAACAGCTTATTCTAGCAAACTGTGTATCAGCCAAAACCACAACTCTGCAAGGATGTGTCAGTGCTGATTAAACTTTCAGGAGAGGTGCCAGGGTGGACTTCGCGCTCCAAGAGACAGATCAGCTGCCTGGCTCTTTTGGGGAAATAACTTCCTTATCTTAAGGTGCTTGTGGAGGACTCTGATCCTGTCTCTGGAAGTTTGGTTCAGTGGAGGTCTTAAAGATGGTGCTTTGCTATAAGACTTAAGAAAATATATTGGCAAATAAAGCTCAGGACCTTTTCAGAAAGTAAAGGCTGGCACGTTGGACTCCATTTGGTGTGAAAAGGCCTTAGTACTGCTTTTCAAGCACTTGTGTATTTTATTAAATCAAACCCTTGCGGTGGAGTTGTATTCTGATCCCAGCATGGACTGGAAACCTCTGAACTGCTTTAACCCAGCCATAGTGCCGTGGGTTGTTGCATTTCAAAGCCGTGCTGGGATCTTGGTGGTTGTTCGAGTGCTTTCAGTACTTTGCTGAAGTAGTTGTCACAATATGACACAATTTGCTTTCGTCATGATTCACTCTATTCTTAAGTATGCTTTTTGGGAGTTTATTCTGGAATAATAAAGTTTTTGCTTCCCACCAGTACTGGGGAAGGATTTGAGTTCCTCCCACATCTATCCTGTACTGTTACTGTTAGTGAATTATTGGATGCTGGTAAGGAGTGCATTGTCTTTTATTTTGGTAGCATTTAAATTAATTGAAGGAGCACCTATCCTCATTTCTTCTTCTAGGAAGATGATGCGCTGAGATTGCTGCACAGCTGTGTATTGCTGGGGGAGACAGGCACAGACTCTTCTCTGTTAATTTTACATACCACATCTGTGTCTTCCAGGAAACTGGTAGGGTGGAATNAAAAAAAAAAAAAAAAAAAAATTTGTTTGTTTTTGTTTTTCTCCCAAGGCAGCCTTTTTTTGAATAAACTCACACAGCTGTAAATGACCACGTTCATAATTACAGGGAGTACTGAAATACCAGCCTTCACCTGAAGTCTGCTGGCTAACTGTGTGTGGGCCCTATACGCTCTGATTAATCCCAAATAAATCACCAGGAATGCAAAAGAAAGGTGGCTTCACTTAAGTTACAGACAGGCTAGGATGTTTGCCTGAGCTGTTTGAGTCCTTTAGAAAGAGAAATGATTTTGTCAAACCATTCTCTTTGTTGCTTGTAACATGTAAATGTACCCTTAGAGATTATAATTTCACTGATGTTAATGTTGTCTGAGCTCTGTCTGGTTATAAACCGCTTTACAAGTAAAGCGTAGGAAAGCCATAGCATTGTTTGGCTTACGGATTTATCCTGCTTTTTATTTAACCGCCCTATTGCCAGTTGCAACTCTGCAAGTTGTTTACTACTTAGACAGGCTGAGCAGTTTTTGGTGTTGAGTCTTGGTCTACAAACAGGGTCCTTTGCTCTACCAGAGTTGTATTTCCAGCCTGAGGATAAACAACTCCAGTTTTTGTTGTCACAAATCCTGTAGCACTGGAGTTTAGAAGAGTCATTGGTGGAAGAGGGAGATAAAACAGCCTGTCACCTGCTGGAGATAGAAAATAAATCAGTTGTGCTGAAACAAAGAGGCTATTCTTCCTGAATCATGCAGTGCTGATGGTAAAACACATTTCCAGCACTTTATATAAATCTTTTTGGGGGCAGCGGGGGTGGAATTTGGAGCTAGAAGAGGTATGGCATGCCCTTCCCAATCTTTCTTGCAAGTGTAGTTTTTGGAGAGGGTATGATAATTCACGGAGTGATTTGCTCTGGTGTTCTTGGATTGGGAAAATTTACTGTGATTATTAGTTTGGGGTTTTGGGGTGGGGAGGTGGACATTTGATCGCAGCACGGAAAAGCACACAATGTTCCAAGGAGACTGATCACTTCTTTGCTTTTGCTTTGCAGTCCTCCACGCTGAACTGTAACAAGTGTTTCATTCAGGGAGAGCTTTGCAGGGCCATCTTTATAGCCTTAGCAACCCTCTCAATGTCCTAAACAGGTGGGTTTTTTTGTTCCCTTGTACAGGGCCTACGCAGAAGATTCGTCCTCTGTAAAACACGATCCACGGACAGAGCCAAGCGAGAAGGTGAAGCATGAGGAGGAAGAGGAGAGCAGCGGCAGTGAGGGTAGAAAGGCTGTTGCATCAGGAGACGAGGAAGCTCAGCCAGAAGGGAAGAAGAAGAAGCGTTCTGGGTTCAGGGACCGTAAGGTACCGAACTTGGGCATGTTACACATGCAGCTGTTGTGCTGCAGTGGAAAAAGGGAGAAAACTTGCAGAACACTTTATTCAGATTGTGGTACAGCATGTGTATGGAGTCTGACTTTTGCTTAGTGCTTCTCTTTATTTTGTAAGGGACCTTGCTGTTTTGGGAGCCTCCTTTCTTGGCATGCTACTTTGAGTTTCTTTGGGTTGGAACTTGTTGATTTGGAAAGCACAGTATACTGATCCTCTGAAATGAAGACCTCTGTTCCCATCTCCAGTTGGATGTCCAAGAAGTGGCTCTCTGAAAAATCAAGGCCTCCTTCCTTGATGGCTATAAGGATGGTGCATGCAAAGTAGGGAATCAGTGCAAGAGCTTTAAAACCATCTTGGGCATCCAGCATGTGTCTCTGTGTGAGTCCGTCCATTTGTGTGTGTTCACAGGCAAATGGGCAGTGTATGTAGGAAGAAGTAGAGGATGAGTGTGGAAGGGAGGGTTATAGGAGAGGTGTACTTTAATTTTTCCTTTAATTATTCCATGTGAACATGGTTGTTGAAATACAGCCTCATTTGCTATTCACAGTCAGTCCTGTCTCTCTTGATGCTTATGCCTATTTAATTTTCTTATCAGGCACGTTTTCAAGAGGAGGAAGGCTTGAGTGATGAATTTTATTGTCAACTTGTGACCTGCCTTCACTGTTGGGCAATCCTGAGAGCTTTGGGCTCCTCAGAACTGTCAGACAACTAGTTTGGTACTATCTGTAACCTCTGTTATTACAAGAAGTACAATTTGGTCTGATGGAGAGTTCTGTAACTGAGAGTTGGCAGACAGCAGTATTTTATTTTTTAAACCTGTCTGGATGTTGGTTTTATTGGGCTGTGTTTGATGATTTAATATCTTTGCAGTGCCAAAGAGGAGAACCGGGAGTATATGCTCTTCACAATCCTTTCTATATGATTTGCTTCTGATAATTATTTTTAAGTCTGTATCCTGGAGGCTGCATCTCATTAGGTGTTAAATTGTGGATGGTCGTATTAGTGGCTTAACAGCTTTTCATTAAAAAAAAAAAAGAGCTGTTTTGTTTGAAGTTGCTGAATCATAGTCTGTTCTTGGTTAGAGTAAATTGCACAACTTGAAACTTCAAGTGCCTTGTGGTATTTGCGACTCCAAACTTTCCCTGTTGTGACATGCTCATGGCAGCTCAGCGAAGCTTTGTTGTAAGATACTATGTTGAGATATTCAGAATTGTCCAGGAATTTGGGTTCTAAGCTTCTGCTAATTTTCTCGGCAACTGAGGGTCAGGTAGTCTGACAGCTTCAGCTAAACTTCGGCTCTTGCCAGTACCACTGAAGAAAGGCGGGTTATTTTTTCCAGTGTCAGCAAATGGAGGCAGGTTGCAAAGAGCAAAGAAACGATCCACCTTCATCCACGCTCTTTTTAAAAACAAACATTTGTTGATACAGTGAACGTAATGATTGATTTTTGTCTTATGTGGCTGGTTGCTTCTGGCTAGGGAAGCCAGAGAACATTTGTTTGCAAGCGAGGACTTCTATTCTAGTTGTTAGGAGACGTGCCGGTGTTGACCAGCTCTTTCCTTCCCATACTAGGCAGGGAGGAACGTGGCTGTGCTTTCCAAACAAAACATGAGTCAGGTGAGGAGGGTGCCCAAGAGGTCCGATGGGAACAGTGTACAGCCTAGACCCCTTCTCAGTCCACAGCCTTCCTTTCTGTTATGGTGCTCAACTCAGGAGCAGCAATTTCAGTGGGGAGAGTAGCTTAAAACAGACTTCATGATCTTTCACCAACATAAACCCTTTTCTCTCCAGTCTTAAGTCCAAATGTCCCTTCTGTGACCCCAATGCCAGTATTGCTTTTGCTTCGTTTAGTGCAGGATGTAACTGGTCTCCCAAGCGCTGGGCTCTGTGTTTGAGAGGCTCTGTTGTGGGCTTGGTGTTTGATCAGCAGTTGCCCTGGTGAGTCATCTCAGGAGGTATGTTTGAATGTTCCAGGCTCAGATGGCAGAGGAAGGTGTGCCCCGGCTCCTGACTCAAAATCGGGGCTGTTCCCAGGATGTGCTGCTCCCCTAACCAGTTGTGTAGCACCTAGGGAATTCCTGACTCATATATATGCTTTTAAAAAAACAAACAAAAAACCCACAGTAAAAACCCTTTCCAACTCTTCCCATAATTAATTGAAAATAGCGTGGTGTTTTCTTTGAGGAAAAAAAAAATAAGCTTAATTGAACGTGTTTAACACTTGTTTGTTATCCCAATGTTGCTTTTAATGAAGTTGATGATTAGTGGTGAAATAATAAATTAGGCATGACATTGCTATTTTGGGTAGTGATTCAGTGAAGAGGAAGTTGAAATAAATCACTTGGCATCTGCTGGGGCTGGGATCGTGTGCGGCTGGTTCCAGGGCGCGTGTTGTCTTGCAGCCTATGCAGTGTGTAAGTCCTGACTGCATAAGGGAGGAAAGGAAAAGATTGTTTAAGGGCTTTTATAGTTTGAAGGCTAATGAGCAGTAGTACATGATGTGGGTGTGCTGCCATGTTAATTTGCTAAAAGAGTTTGCATGCAGCAGTAGGACTGCTTTATCAAGATCCGCTTGCAGTGTTTGCTGGGTCCTGCAGGTATGCTGCCTTAGGAGTGTTAGTCATGCGAAGACGTCATTTTAGTGTGCGTTACAGTAGGAAACCCAAAGAAAATGAATCCTAATTAATTAATTTACCCTGCTAAGATGTGTGCAGTGGAGCTGGACTGCCAGAGTTCCCATTCTGCTGCACAGTCAGGGAGGCCCCAGTGATGCTCTGGAAGTGAATCGAGATGTTAATGTAGAGCTTTATTTTAATGTCTGCACAGGATTTAATTTTTTTTCCTTTTAACCTGTGGCTTAGCATAAACATTGACTGTCTCAACAGCAGCTTTGCTCTTGTAGAGCAATATGGATTACTTGCTCATCTTTCTCCTCCAGTACCTACTCTATTAATAAATGCCAAAAAGGGACTCTTCTTTTAGTCACATAATATCTTTCTGGAGACCGCTGATTATGTGAAGCTGCGGTTCCGAGGGCAGGATGAGAGTTTTTGGCTGGTGTCCACTGCATCAAGGACTGGTGCGTACTGGGGGAAGGCAGCCACCTGGGTGCACACTTTACCTCCCTGCTCAAGAGCTGCGTATTCAAAATTGCATCCTCATGAGTGTCTGGCAGTCATCTGAGAAGGCTGTGCATTTTGCAGTGTGCGTGGATAGAAGACGGGATGGCAAATGATTTAGGAAAGGGCCACGTAGGAAATGGACTCTTTGCTTCTGTTGCAAGTGATGATCGTGGTGGACTTAAAGGTTGCAGTGTGGATCTGAATTGGGTGTTGGAAAATCCCTGTGCCCAAAGTTGAAGCAAGATGTAGACTGCTTAACATTGATAAAGCAGGGCTTTGAGGATCACCCCGAGCTTGGGATAAGAAAAAGTTGACAGTGAAGTTTTTGGACGGTAAGGGTAAAGATGCGAGACAATACCCATACTCCAAAAATGAGAAGAAAAGTACCTGACGGCAACAGGCCTGTCAGTAGTGCTGTGGTTTAGGCCGAAGCGGCCACCACCAGGACAAGTAGCACCTTAGTAAGATCTTAAAAGAGATACAGAGGAAGGATCTGTTGTAGATGGGAAGTCAAAGGGGATGCAACGTGGTTTCGCTGGCAGAAATGTCAAGACTAATGTCTCTGGTGCAGCAGTGGAGTTGTTGAGTAAAAGAGGTGCAACTTACCTAGCTGGGTTGAAGGAAAGCGTTTGATAATGCCTTGCAAGAAATAATTCCACCGGCTTGAAAAATCAGGAGTAATGTAAAGTCTCAGGCAGACCAGTGTTTTAGCTAGAAAGCAGGCTGTGTTGAAGAGGTGTCATGGATGGAGGGAGCTGTCGGTTGTGGTCTGCGGTGTCGGCTCTTGGCTCTGGTCCTGGGCTTGACACTGTGGCTGGTTTTAGCTGTCTTGCTCGAAGGTAGAAGTCCGTAGCTATGGTTTTTGGCTGATGGAGTTGGGTGGGGTGTTGCTTGTAATGAGAGCAGGTCATGCTACAGGAAGGAGTGAGATACACACCTTCAATCACAAGTCAAAAGATCACTTTGGCATAACAAGTTACCGCCCGCCAGGTGGGAGCTGTAGACAAAGACACATGCAGCTTTGCGGCTGGAAAGAGCTGGGAAAGCGCGCATTGTCCTTTACTGCGGTTCGGCTGATAGACAGCAACTTGTAACTTTGCAATAAAACAATTGCTTTTGATCTAATGCCCTTATCTTTGGAGGACCTTGTGGACTGAAGCGATAAAAATGGGATGATGTTTGATTCTAGGTGCAAAGGCTAGTAACAAAAGGGAGTAGTGACAAACATTTTCTTCTGTGCAGGTGGCTACAGGAAAGAGGGGGCTGATTATATTGGTTGATACAGGGACATTTCTGCGTTCCTGACGGGCTTGACTATAAAAAAGCTATGGTGATGCAAATAATAATAGGGAGAATGCTTTAGATAATGTCAAAGCCATATCAGTGGGACCTTCTGCTGCATGTTGCTCGTCCCCTGATCTCATTTGCCAGAGAGCTGAGCTGGAAGAAATGTAGAGAGAGGCTCTGCTTTCCCCTAGCTACTTTACCCAAGCCTGGATTGGGGGATTAAAAGCCTTTGGCTTGTTTTATCCTAGAAATATGAAAAATTAGAGGGGGTGTTTTCTTTCTGATAAACATCAGGGTGGAGAAGCTGTTCGAGTTAAAGGACAAGGCTGAAACGAGACCAAAGCCATAAATGATCTACAGATGCCTTGGCAGTATCCTTGATCTTGCCTGTTCTCTTCCAGCAGATCGTTGGTTGGGTTGGGTTTTTTTTCCTCCTGTGGCTTTTGGCCAAAAGTACTGAAGGTTTCCTGTACATTATGAACTGTTAAAACATGGTGTATAATGCAGGAATAAAAAGCTGAACTAAGAAGGAAAGTTTTCTGCTCTAATATGTAACGAAGTGTAGGTCTTTGTGCCTTTTTCCTCCCTTGTGGCCTTATGTTGTGATTTTTGTTTGTAAAAGCTTTCTGTTCTCTTTGATTAATTGTAGCTGTGTGTGGGGAAAACAGTTCTAGGTACAAAATAATCACTATTGGCAGAGTTAGCAAGTGGCAGATTGGTGGGGAGAAGAGGAATGAGTAAAGAATGTTACTGCAGAATTTTGCTAATGCAATAGAGAGGAAAAAATGAGGTTGGGTGCCTGAGCAACCAGCTGTGACTCCAAGTAGTTTTTTTCAAGACTCAGCTTGAAAGTAAAGGTCTCTCCCAGCTCTCCAAGACTTTTCTTTTACTTCATTTATTAATCATAAATGAGACCCTTCAACACTGTGGTTAAATTGTTGAGCTGCTTTGGATTCACAGATGTGATACCAGTGCTTTTTTTATGTTTGTGTTTAAAAGCGCCTTCAGGGATTTTGTTAATTTGTTTTTTCTCTGCCATCATGAAGAGTCAAAACTCATCAATAGTAAAGGCTTTTAGTGTTTGTTCTTAATTCTGGGACATCAGGAGTTGATACTTCAAATTTTCCTGGTAGTCCAAAGGCTGAGCATACAAGGGATTTTAACCCTTTTAGCATTATTTCTTTCAAGTGTTGCGTTGCTGCACACAACTTTGTTGTCATGTGGCAACACCTTCAGAGAACTAAAGTGCTGATGTAGGTGCTGGGGAGGAACCATGCATATCTAATGCTGGTTAAATTTCATTTCCAGGTGATGGAATACGAGAACAGGATCAGAGCCTACTCCACGCCGGACAAAATCTTCAGATACTTCGCTACTTTGAAAGTCATAAACGAGCATGGTGAATCGGAGGTTTTTATGACACCGCAGGATTTCGTGAGATCGATAACACCTAATGAAAAACAACCAGAAAGTAAGTGATGTGTGTGTGTGTGTAGTAATTGGAGAAACTAATACAGCGGAAGGGAATAAACTCTCCAGTCTCTGCTTACCCGATCTTTAAATTTCCCATCAAAGAGTTATGTTGTCGGGTATCGTCTGTCTTATGTTGAGAGGTACAGCACACATTGTGTTTTCAGCCTACGCATTACAGCAATGTGATGATGTGCAGAAGGATGATGGAGATACAAAGAATGCAGGGGCGAGGCAGAAAGCTACCAATGCAGCCGTGCAGGAACCACGCTCATCTCTCCAGCAGAGCCTGCAGCATGTCCATGCTGGCTTGAACTGGGCTGACTGGCAGCAGCGTGGTGCTGCCAAATAACGGGGATCATTCAGGTTCAGAAGTGCTGGTTGCATTATGCTGCTTGAGAGGTTTGAACCTGGGATTGGCAGGGCTAGAAAGCACCTCCTGAAGCTATCTCTTCCATCTCCATGTTCCAAACCCAAAATTAGCCTAATCCCTTCTGTGTTGCCTGAAGCGCTGTTGCAGTAGGTCTCGTTGGTGTGAGCCCTTGAAGAGTAGATGAGATGACTTTCTTTCATGTTTAATAGTGAAAGATTGCCTTCAACAGAAACATCTTAAGAACTGTTCATAAACCTACAAAAGAGGTTGCTTTAGCGAGGAAAACCTTAGCAAGAAAGTGGTCCAGGCAGCCCCATGTGCCCAGCTGAACTGTGATGCTGCTGGCCAGAGTGGGGCTCATCTTCATGGGTTTCACTTTCCCTGGAGATTGCAGGGAAACACATCAGCTGTGGTACCTGTGGGGGTTTAGCAGGCAACAGGTGGGAGAGCAGATGCTGTTTCTTTTGGTCTGGAAAGCTATGTCTGAGCATTTGGTAAAAGATTGGTTTTTTTGAGGTGGCAGGAGGATTTTACCTGTCTTCTCTTTGGAGGAGATTCATGGTTTGGGTGAGACATGGAAAATCAGATTTCTTTGTCTCCCCCAGTGTATGTCAAAGAATGAAACAGACTTTTATCAAATTAAAACTCCTCTTCTCTCTGCAGTCATTAATGAAGAACCTCAGCCCCCAAATGTTAACTTTTTGAGAGTGGGGTTTATGTACAAACTGAAATTGTTTTGATACCTTACATGACAGTTGCTAAATAAATACCATGTCCACTTGTGTTTAGAAAACAACAATATGAAGTGTGTGTGGGAGGGAATTAAAAATAATCCTGGTATTAGTGTTAAGTGTGTTGGTGAACTGATATTTAGGTTTTCATCAAGTCCTGAAAATGGCTGTAGTTTTCATCTGAATTACATGTTTTGATCTTCAGTGAAGAAGTAGTTTGAGCAATAAACAGAAGATAATATTGATAGATGCTGAAATGGTGTGTTACTATCTTGTCTATCTGAAGCTTGAATTGATACTTTGAAAAGCAGTAGCACCTGGTGGAGTGTGAGTCTTCCTATGCAAGTCACTTTTTTTTGTCAGCCAGCTAAGAGTAGAAAACATCCTATGTTTAAGAAATCCAATTCTCTATTACTACTTCCATGTAATATATGTGCTCGGTGCATTTTAAAGTATGCACAGAAAATAGGTGGAAGAGTGCTCAGAAAACACCTACTTCAGAGACAAGCAAAGGTGACTAATGGGAAATAATTTGTCAGTCTTAGCCACTAGCTTTCCGTTGTAACTATTATTATCCTGGCTAGGTGAGCTGCTTAAATGGTCCCGTGAAGCCTGTTGTGCCTTTAAATGCCTACAAATGCTGCCAGTCAGTGACACAAAGCAGCCTATAAGGGAAGAAAATTGCTTTAGTGATACTTACAGGTGCTCTTGGAAAGTGGAATGAGATGGAAATTGAGCTTTGGCTGCCCATCAGCAGGCAAAGCAGGAGCATGGGCATCTTATACTTTTTGGTTTGAAAAACTGTCTTGAGGACTGTTACTGTCATGGACTTGCTTCTAGACAAAGCTGCTGCTACGATGGTTGTTCCTTACGAGCGCTGTCCATCATGACAATTGTGGTAAATGGGTTTTTTAAATACATAATGAACAGTAGAAGAGTAAAACACTTAATGCTACAGTAAAGTCAAACCAGCCATAACCTTGTTCCCAAATGTTTTAAAAGCTGGTAGTAAAAAGAAGAAGAAAAAAAAAGATGGGTCTGATTTTAAAACCAGAAGTTAAAGACAAAGACTGCTACCTACTGGCTGGTTTATTTCTGTACTTGACATCCGTTTGGTACTTCTGACTCATAGGATAATCTAGATGATAGATTAGTAGGGAAATGCCGGGGCTGCTTTCTCCCTTAGTCATGACTTGGGTGTGCCCTCCGCTGGGGCTGGAGCATCCCACCTTCATCCCAGGGTGCAACTTCGGGCAGTGACGTAGCCAGAGTGCTTCTTGGAAGTCTCCTTCAGGTAGTGACATAGCCCGCTGTAATCGTTCTAGCTAGGTAGGTTAATGCCTGGACTGAATTACGGATTACTTTCTGCAGTCCCACTGACCTCAGGGTTTTCCATGAGTGGTGTTTGTTGGTAGGTTTGTGCAGTGAAGCAGTTGCCTTCTGGTCCTGTGAATTAATATGGTCCTGCATAAGCAGTCCAAGGTGTGAGGAGAGCAGAGGATGCTCTGTATGCTCAAGCTGCTGGCTGTAACTTCAGCGAGTAACTTGTTGTTAATGTGTCTGCTATTTTACGGAGAGAAAATACTGTGGAATATAAGTGATATGGTGTAATGAGGTATCTGAGTCCCTGTTGTACTTACTTTTAAACTACTAATCCACTGTGAGGTATCTTATGCCTGATTCATTTTTATGGATTACGTAAGGGAAAGTTTGATTTATTATCAATAAAGTGTCAACTTAATTCTAGACTGTGTTTTGCTTGCTTGGGGAAAATGAATGCCAGTTAATTAGCTCCTGTGGATTGCTTTCTCTTAATAGTTCAGTGAAACTTTCTGCTGTAGCTTTCCCACGTAGACAAGATGTGCTTGAGGTGTGACACATTCTTCCTGAGCTTGGAAGTGTCTGTCAGAGTAAGCCAAAGAATGGCATTAAACTTGAAAGCTGCTTTAAAAAAGAAAAAAAAAATTCTTTATATGCTATCTGGAAAGTCCAAGCGCCAACAGAAGTGTGGGCAGTGATATCTGCTCCCTGCAGTCCTGTGTTGTTTTTTTTTCTCCCACTTCCTCTGGTACCCGAGAGGTTGCTCGGTTCCAAGGCTGGATGAGCAGGGATAGATGCTTCATACCTGGTGCTTGCTTAGTACCCCAGCCCAAAACCAGCTGAAAATACAACAGTCTCGGGTGGGAAGGGTAAGGGTTTGTGAAAAAACCCCAACATTTTAGATGCTGCAGCTCTTCAGCAACAGCATGGGCTTTTGCTGAAAAAGGTGTATGAAGCCAATGACACTTCACGGGAGCCATAACCGTGCCTGACTCTTGCAGGTTGCTGCTGGCACGTTCTCTGTAGTCCTACATAGCTGTTGGCCTGCATGAACGCATGCAGCCTCTGCGCACAGGACCGTGTTGGAGCAGAGCAGCTGTGAAGGACGAAGCCCATGTCTGGTGACTTGATCAGACTGTGTAGCTTGATTCTAGGTTTTGAAATGGTTTGTTTTTCATGTCTGGACTTCATGAGCAGCTGAGCACAAGCTGGCTTCTGGATTGTTGCAATGCTTGAGTGATTATTTGTTATTTTGAGTTAAGTTTGTAAAATGCTGACCTGATCTTCTGCAGAACCAGCAGTCATGAGCCCTGACAAGTGCTCACCTGGTCTGGTGGTGGTGGTGGGGGGACTCCCTAGGCNGCTGACCTGATCTTCTGCAGAACCAGCAGTCATGAGCCCTGACAAGTGCTCACCTGGTCTGGTGGGGAGGGGGAGGACTCCCTAGGGTTGTACAGATCCCTAAACTTGAGCAAAGTGTTCAACTGGGATATTTAAGACCCAGAAAGAAACTAGAGATGCTAAATTTGCCTTCTGGATTGTTAATGGAGGCTTAATCTCTGTGTTCTCCCCCAAATACGTCTGCTGGAGAGGCCTTCAGGGAAAGGGTGTGAGTAAAAAGGGGAGGCAATTTGGTGGTTATCTCCCTGAACCCGGAGGGTGAATATATATGGGGTTTTTCTTCTGTGAAAATGTCATTCCTAGGCAAGGATCATCTTTGAGCCTGTCATGCCTGATACAAGACCCCAGGAACCTAGCCAAGGAGGAGCAAGTGAGAGGTGAATTTACATGCATGCTTATGTGATGGTCAGAAGAAACACATAAATAGGGCTTCCAGTATAATTAGGGCTTCCAATATAGATTAGGGGGTGGTATGGCTGATCTGTTGTCTTATGAATGCATATGTCATGGAAACACTGACCTGCCTGCTGGAGGTGAGGGGGATAAAAGAGAGCAAAGTAGTTCATTGGACAAAATAGTTCTGGACTTTAACACAAACCTGAGAGTGGTGCCCCCTGAGAAATCTCAGGCAACTCACTGTTTGCTTGCAGATTACATTTTAAATTCAAGGGAAAATACTCATACAAAGCTAGGTTATGGCTCTGGAGGGGGAAACTTGGTCCAGCATTTTCTCCTCCCATAATGTAGCATGTGCGTGCATGGTTAGCAGGCTCTTTTGCTCATCTACTTGAAAGAAAGAAAGAGTCCATGTTATATCAAGCAACGGGAAAGGAAAAGCAGATGATGAGTAAATGTCATCCAAATAATGTGAAAAATATGACAAGGATATAAAGACTGGAACGAGTTGAAAAGGTTTTTCTATCAGTGGAAAACTGCTGGTGTCCCAGTGGAAATCATGATGGTTTCTAATTGATCTCAACTGTATTCTTGGCATAATACAATCATTCTTCTGGAAGCCTGTTTGTTAAATACTTATTTTTTTTTAAAACTGCAATCTATCATCTGCTGCCCATGGCTTTTTTTTTTTTACAGGATAACATGAAGAGCTTAGTAATTGTTTAGATATTTATCAAGTGTGATAATTAGCTAGCTTTGAGTGAACATGTGGCATGTATGTTTTCGTTAATCAATAGAAATATAATAAGCATTTGACTTTAGATTTGATTAGAGCTGTACAAGAGTAACAGCAGGTTATTCTGTGTTTTTTTCCTTTACATAAATAATTCCTTCTCCATTAAAACATCCTTGCCAGCCCCAAAAGAAAGAAGTAAACACAGAGGATATGGTTCTCCTGTTGAACACCCTCTTTTCCCCATTGTGGCAGGCAGGGAGTGTAAGTTGTTTTGATTTATTTTGAAACTGTTTTATTTTTAGAGTGCTGTGAAACTACCATCACATGAATAAGAATGGGGGCCTTTATTCTTAGTATTGGTGAGTGAGTGCTGTCAGTCTAATCTGAAATAACGCTTACAGTGATGCCACTTGCTTAGCTACTCCCCAGCACTGCTGCTGTTTCTTTTGGTCCCGCTTTAGGTGGTATCAGAATATGTATGAGTAATACGTAGTGGTACCTAAAGATTAAAAGTAAACTGGCTATGGCAAGCAAATTCGGAAGGGGTTGCAGGTCCTCATTGGTGCTGCTGAAGGTGGTGCAGAACCCTTGACTAGGTGAGCAAAAGGGGCTTTGATAATCCAGATGTGTAGTCAAAGGTGAGGTGTTGTACAGTGTTTCATGTAAATAAAAGGTGTATTCTGGGGCAGGTCATGGCAAAAGCTCTGGGTTTGTTTGAGCAGAAGCAAGCACCAAAGCCCAAGTGCTCTGGGCGGTCGCTCTGCAGTCTGGAATAGCTGCGGTGCACGTTGCGCTGCCTTTCGGTCCCAGGGAGGCTTCGTGAAGCAGCCAGGTATCCTCCTGAAATGATTTCTAGATTTCACTGCTGTCTCTTTTGGAGGAAATCCTTTAATCCATTTCGGGGAGAATGGTATTTCAGCCCCTGCTTTTCAGTGAAAGGTGGAAAAGCTCTTTTTTACTGTTAAACATTCCTGTTAGCTTGTGTTCCTGCAGCTTGTCAGCAGTAGCCCAGCCGGGGGATATTTGTTTTATGTCTATCACTTATAGACGATCCTGGGGTAGCTTTAACTTAGCATGCTGCCTTTTGAATAACAGAGATGTAATAACTAACATTCTTTCCTTTCCTTGTTCAGATGTGATTGTCCTCGGTCGTGCAGTGTTTCCATTAGCTTTCCAGCCTACGCAAACACTATTCCTATTGTAAAGTCTTGGCGGAAAAGCCTTTTGGGTTCTTTTTATGTAATGTAAAGAAAGAACAACACAGGCATCAGGCAGCCTCTTGTTTCTTGGTTTCCTTTTGTCAGCTTTTAAGATTAAAGACTTGTGAAAAAACACGTAGCTAAGTCCATAAAAAAGACAAACTCTATTGGAAAAAGAAAAATGTATCGAGTAGTACTGTGTGCCTTGAACATACAAATGGTCTTTTTCAGGTTTTGAATATAGCTTATTCTGTTGGGAGCTATTGAAAACGGAATTTTATAGAGGGACTTAAATGTGCAGCTTAGTTAATTCAGCAGGGCAGAGAGGGTATGGTTGTGTGTGGCTGGGAGAAAGGGTGAGCATAAAACGCTGATGTGAACCAATATGCTTGTGCTTACAATAGGTAACGCTGTCTTCCAGGGCATGCTGATACAGTGACATGAAAAAAGACAGCAGCAGAAGGGACAAATTTTTGTGCTGCATTTTCATATAAACGTCTCTCCCTGATCTCCGAGACGTGCGTAAACCAAGACTATATATTTGCTCCTCGTCAAATATGATTGTGCTGAGGGAGGCTGACATGAGATAGGTAATGATAACTACATTTCTGTAGCTGCTATGGTCTTGTAAGAAGTTTCTTCAGCAAATAATGAAATGCTCGGAGCTCTTAAGCTTGAGGACAGACCTGGCAGCTTCTACACCTGCCAAGAGGGTTTGGATGCCATTACAGAAACGCCATATGTAAGCGAAGGTCCATCGCTCTGTCTCTTGCAGGAATAGTCTTAGGTTACCTGGATGCTTTGTTTTTCCATGTCTTTTCGTTACATGCCATAGCAATCAAGGAAACACATGGAAAGAAGCATCTCCATGCTTAAGTGAATGAGGCTGGACCAAACCCCAGTTTGGAGGCAAGCTACCCTGTGTTCAAAACTCCAGTGTGCTTTTCTTTTACTGACTCCATCATTATTGTAATGTATTGCTGTTTCCTCTAGTCCCCTCCAGTCTTACCCCCCGTTGCCTCCCCTTTTGCCTGCCTCATGTTACATCTGCGGAGAGCACAAAGTTTGATACTGGCCTCTTCCTTTAGCATAGGTACTGGTATTCTGCCTTTTTAGGTGTCGTTTGGCTGTTCTTAATAACTTTTCTATATGTATATAAAGACTTAACAAATATTTATAGAATAATTATATATCTATATTTGGAAATACATATGATATTTATTTTATATATATAAAAGAAAACAGCTGTTAGTTCATCTTTTCTTGCTGTTCACCTACATGAGCATCCATTCATTAGGGGTCTCCTTTGAAACCTGTTTGCTTTCCCACTAGTACTGTCCAGTTTGGGGGGGGGGGGGAAGGGGGGATGGACACGACATTAAGACATACTTTCAGTTGCTATTTTTAACCAGTGTCCTCTTCTAGTGTTCCATGAGTGCATGTGTAATGTCGGGCTGTCAGGGATATGTCATCGCTATTCCCTGGAATGGGAACAGGAGGTGTGCTTGAGAAATTACTTTATTACGACACGTGGACGTAAACTAAGCTCAGCTTAGCAGTCAGCATCCAGACAGAGGGTCAGGGGCGAGCTCCAACCAGATAAGATGTCTCTGGTAAAATAAGCACATTTATTAAATGAATCCTGCCTCTAAATGTGCCGATACCTACTATACTGCATTTATACCCACAACCTCGAGGAGGACAGAATTCAGAAGATGATGATTAAAGCCTGAAAATGTCTATGAATATGCAATTTTCACTCTATTGTCTGGCGTACAAAATATCAAGAAGGTGCTTTCTGGCTTGAATATTCACAAATCCAGAAAGCTCTCTGACAATTGCCTTGACCTCTGAAATTGGTGACAGAGGAGATCTTGCTGCTTTGGTTCAGAAAGGTCGCAAAGGTCACCCTGGAGTGACAAATAAGTCAATTTTCTGCACCGTAACCATTATGAACCTTTCCGGTAGATGGGAAGAGTTTTATTATCCTTCTTCACAAGCAGGTGACACAGTGTGGGAGAGGTTTTATTTTATTTTTTCCATCTTTTTTTCTAATTCAAATTGAAATGAGGATGTGATAATTATCATAAACAGTGGTGGAAAATGCATGGGACGTAGTTCTGCTGAGGAGTTTTATTCTTCGGAGAACCGAAAATTGGCCTGTGCTCTCCCAAATTACTGGAAGTGCTCAGTTTGAGTTCTGCTTTATCTCCTTTCAGGGTGCGTCTTCCTGATTTTGGATGGTAAAGCTCAGATAATTAGTCTTCCAGAATATTTTTGTCATCTTGCTTATATGTGCATTCATCAGTGTACATATAGCCTGCTGGGCATTGGGAATTAGACTGAGAGCTCTGTGCCTTAACTCTGCAAATGTTGGGATTGATTTATCCTCTTCAAGATAGAAAAAACATTTTGTGATGGTATGAGAAATTGAATTTACTAGTATGAATAACCCCCTCTCCCTGCCTTTTATACCAAAATAGGTACAAGTTTTGGATTTATTTGGGGGTATCCCAATTAATTATGGGAACAATTCTCTTGTTTTTCTTTTGTTTGTGAGCCATTCAAATGGTGTTTTTAATAAACAATATGAGTTTTATGATCATGCGTTTACATGGGGTGTCACAGGTGAAATGTTTGCTTGGTAATAGTGCAGAAATCTTCTGCTTTGAGATGGGTATTTCAGACTCTTGAGAGATGCTGGGAGCTGTGCTTCTGTTGTTCCCACTAGAAGAAGGTTTTCTCTGATGCCATGAGTTTGTTGTCTTTCATCATCAAAATACAAAGTACAGAATGCACGAAGCCAAAAAAATTTCCCTTCTCTGTCCTTATATTTTCGACTGATGTTATTCAGACAGTGCATTTTACTTTCTAATCCCCACTCAAACAGAAAACCCCAGAAATGCTTACCTCTATACGCTAAGAGCATTTTTTTTAAAGTATTTTTTTTTTCTTTTCTCTTTCAGACCTGGGCCTGGATCAGTTTATAGTGAAACGCTATGATGGGAAGGTGAGCACATTAGACCATTAAGTGTATATCATTCAATGGCTTTTTTAACCTAGAGTCCTTTAGTTATTACCTGCATGTGGGTATAAGTTAAATGAAGTATTTAAAGTATTCTCTTCTGAGCATTTTGTTGTTTAGTAGCATTGCAGTGCTTTTTATGTAATGACAATGAAGGAGAAAAAGATTATTTTTTTTTTAAAGGGGTCTTATTTTAATGTTTACAGACAAAATACTGCTGCCTCTCATACTGTTAGGCCAGGAAATTATAGGTTGTAATCACATTTCCTTGCTGCTGCTTTATGAGTGTATGAGAGCCCCACAAGTTAACGCTGTTTCAGGGGAAACTCACTTGACCTTTCCCTTCCAGACTCATCTCCAGATTGCTAAAGGAAGGAGACACTCTTGTGACTTTTATCTGCATCCCCAGCATGTTTTTCCACCCCATCGAATACCCTTACTTCATTCCACTTTTGAACCCTAGGTCCTTCCTTCAGTGGTACATGACCGTTCTGGATGTTTGTGCTGTCACAATACGTGTTGGTAAAATGTTCAGGATGCTCTGATCTAGTTTTGTCTGCCTGCGTAAGTGGAGCCATGTAGCAATTATGCAAATCGGAGACCAAATTAACCACACCATAAATCCCATTGGTATGGAGGAGTACAATAAAGGCAGCTCTGGCCCTAGGACTAGCAGCTCGTATCGACGACTTGATGCAGATGACTGTAGGTTAGTTAATTTTCCATCATGCCACCATGGGCACATAATGGTACTCCAGCTTTTAGCAATATTTTCATTTCATCTGTATCATCTCAAGATTAAGCTTCTGGTTTTTTCCAAAGGAAAGTCAGCATCTGATCTCTTCATTGCTGAGTGGTGTACCTGACACGTGGTGTCAGGCATTTCCAGAAAGCCTCGACACTGAAAAAAATGCATTTAAAGCTTTATATAAACACAGTGTGGGCTGAACACGTGCAGTTCCCTGTCTTGTTTTGTGTCTAGTAGGGAGTGGTAAAGACAGAAGGTGATCAAATACCTGGGGTCCCCGTCATCAGCAGTGTACAAGTGTTCCGGTTACCCAGGCAGCAGAGCAAGATTTTGCTTGAAAACAGACAGTTGGAAGGTATTATTTTGGCAGTTAGTTTTGACGCATAAAACTACGAAGTGTGTTGTGAACGCTTGTTTTCTTCTCCCACTGCCACAAACCCAATGTCTGCTTTTCATAGTTAAAAAAAAAAACTAAACAAAAAAAAATACATATATTCTTTGCAAAATATCAAATGTTTCTCCCTCTGGCTTATGACAGTCTATTTTGCATCCGCTCACTTTCATCATTTTCTCGTGTCAAGCTATCACACTCATCCCTTAGGCTTTACATAAACAAGATTTGTTTGTAGGGAAGAAATGCTGAATCCCAGACTATTTTTTGCTAATCGTCCCTCTGTTCCTGAGCACTCCGCAGCTGGTTCCTATCACATTGGATAAAAGATCCAAAGGCAATCCCTTTGCTGAACTCAACTTTCTGTTCCTCTGCCCCTCAGCACCGAGGGCTTGAATTGCAATGCATTTGGATGTGATGGACATGGTCACTGCACAGGGGTGTTGAAAACCCACAGTTGGTGTTTGAGGTACCGTGCTCGACTGTGTATTGTCATCCGTGCTCTTAGGATCTTGCCGTTCAGCGTGGTGAACATCTATGCTGACTGAAGGGTGGAGAACAGATAGCCTTTGCCTTCGACTTATGCGCTAACCACCTTTCGCTCTGACCTGTAGCAGAGTGAAATTGCTTTTTATATTACTTACAGATGTCAGTGCTGCACTTGGATGTCTGTGTGCTGGGGTTTGGGTAGTCTGAAAGCGAGGCAGCGGATTTAGGGTACTGCGATGGACTTTTCTTTATTGTTACCTTCTCCTGGGACCTACTTTTTCCACAGTCTAATAACACCCTAGAAGCAGATTGCTCTGTCAAAAATGAAGAAATAGAGGTTCTTGTTTGCTTGGCTGTCTGCCTAAAGACACCTTGGGACTGGCTAAATCTGACTGTCCTATTAGGGTAGTGGTGATGTCCAGGTGAGAGGATAATTTGGGGACAGTATAAAATAAGTTGGCCTTGGCGCTCCGTTGGTAATGAAAGAAGCTTACAGTAGATTGATCTGTCTGATAGCATCTTGTTCTCATTGTTTGCTTTGGGTTTCCGTTTAAAAAACAACACTGTCTTTACTCAGTCCAGCACCGACTGAGGTGCTACAGAGCTGACCTTAATCATTCAAGTTTCACTTGCATAGTAGCACCTGAGGGATAAAACCCTTTTCCATCTGTTCCTCTTTGCCTATTTCCAACTATGGATTGCTCTTGGGTTATCGAAGCATCCTCTACCTGGAGACAACTTTCTGGCGCTTTCCCTTTGTGTGTTGGTGGAGCTGATGAGCTTAAGCAGGAGGGTGAAAGGTCCATTGTTCCCTTAAGCATCCTTATGAATATCGTGCAGAAGTAATGGGATTTGTGGTACAGGCTCAAAAAGTAATAGGCCCACTCCCTGGAAATTTCCTCTTCATTTTTAAGGTGAAAGGAGTTTTTGAGCAGTCAGACACAAGCAAGTTGTGGTACTGAGAAGTACCGACAATCTGGAGGTTAGATCCTGGCTGAAGAGTAGAAAAGAGAACTAATTTTAGTTTCAAGTAAAGATGTATTACCCAGGGTTGCATGCAAGTAATAATTTAGAAGGAGATTCAGTTAAAAGAATAGAATTAGCTGTGCAGTCAGTTGCATTTTAATTATATACTACAGGACAATGTTTAAAGTATCGGTGTGAATTTTGAGCATGTATGTTTGAGATTTAAGTGCAACAGCATTAGTAAGCAGATGTATGAGCTGCTCTTTTCACAGAACCAATTTTATTTACATAAAATTACCCTCAAAACAACTAATTGGCTGTCGTGTGGTGACTGAGACTGGTTTTGCAAAGGATTTTCTGGAGTGATGTGCCTCTATATTGTAATTGCGTCGGGTTTCTGAACCATCTTGCTGTGCATGTGATTGAATGTTATGGTGAGAAGACAATACTCAAGTTTTCCTCTTCCTGCCCCTCCTTCTTCCTAGTGATAATTTATAGAGTTGATGGAGAGGGAGGTAAATGTTACTGCCCCCTTAATGGGAACAATGCTCCTGTAATTTGAGCCTAAATGCTTTTTCTTCACTCATTGAGAGACCAAAAACCCTGGAGACATTAATCCAGCAAAAACCCTTGGTCAGATCTGTTTGCCAACACGAACTCATACTTTTCTTTGACCTGCTGCTGGGCTGAATGTGTAGGGAGGCAACTCTGTCCCTGGCTCCATTTTTGTCTTAAGTGTGGGGGGTTTTCCTCCAGGGAAGCGAACTCTGGAAAGCAGAGGAAAAGAGGCGTTGATTACTATTCATTGAGTAGGAAAAAAAAAAAATATTAGTCTGCAAACGTTTCAAAGGGTTCATACTGAGCCTGAACAAAAGGCTGATGTGAGAATAGACACCATCTAAGGTGTAGCTCAGGGTGCTGTGGTGTGAAGGTGTCCAGACCACAACTGGTCGTCTGCTCTGTTTCTGCTGTGTCTTTCCTCCTTTTGCATTTTGGCTGTGGGGAAGCAAAGGCTTTTTTAACCCATCTGCAAAGCCCTGTGCGTGTCAGTGCTGCAGGAGAAATCTCTCCTGTGTGCCTTCTTTCATCCTGCCATCTTGAAAAGTGTCCCTCTGGTTAGGAGGAGCGAAGTCCTGTTTAATTTAACATGTGCTGTTCCACTGCTGCTTAGTGTTCATTAGGGCTTAAGAAAGAGTGCTTTTGAGAGCAACATGGAGATGGTCTTCCTGTGTCAGACTTTCAAACTGAGGCATTGTACCGTTTTACTGTTTTGCTTGCATCTTGCTTAGCAGGATGATAGTGATGAATAAGCTCTCACTAAATAGAAGTTTATATCTTAGTGCATGTAATGTGGCATAAGCTTCATTAATGTTACCTAAGTTGTAATACAGACTTTGTTTAAAATTTTCTTTTTTCATGCCCTGTTTACTTGACTTTTTTTTTGGTTTATGCATTAATGACTGACAAGCTTAATGTCTCAAAGAAAAAATAAAGCAAGCAATGCTGTTAGTGGGGTTCCTTTAAAGCGCGATCCAGCGAAGGGATGCTCCCTGGCGTCCCGCAGCTGAGCTTTCAGCAGTGCAGCCTGGTGCAAAGGTGGGAGCAGATGCAGAAAATGAACATGGTGGGTGTGCAACATAGATCTGTCTTTGTGCAGTTGCGTTCTCACACCAAAGGTAGAGATATAGTGCTTTTAAGAGACCTCTAGCCTATTTAGGGAAAAAAACCCACCCCCCACCCTAGATGGCTGATTAGTTTAATACAGAATACACTTGGGTCGCTTTTTTTGTTCTCCTGTGGGGAAAATTTCTTGCTACTGCTTAAAACGAACAAAAGCTTTCAAGCTACCAGCAACAGCTTACCCTTCTGCTACCATTGCTGCAGTAAGTAATTATAGATATTTTCAATGCCCTCTAATTAAATTTATGAATTAAGTATTTCCTGCCAGCATTTATATTTACATCTCTGGATGTTTGGGGATGCTGTAGAGTAACACAGAGCAACAGCAAAATGAAGGAAAAGAAAAATACTTCAGATGGTTTCTGTAAAGGCTAGTAAAATATCTGAAATTCGCTTCCCCTATATAAGGCGGGCTGGTGTCACGGACCAGTACAACGATTAGCTTAAACTACACGTATCTGCCAAGGCCCTGTAACTGGAGGTGTGTGTCTGTTAAAGAAGAGTTGCTGGGAGTCAGCTCGGGAGGAATATTTCTTGCCGGATGATTTAAAGAGCATCTCAGGGGCAGATGAGAAAAAATGTACTCAGGAAGGATCCCCATGGAAAGGACTGGAGGTAGATGGACCATCCTTTTCTGGTGGATTGAAGGATCTTGCTGCCAGGTTTGAATTTCTGGGGTCCTTTGCTTTGTGTATGAGCTAAGACTAGAGCGTGAGACTTCCACCAGAGTGGCGTAAGCTGCTAAAGACCCAAGCTTGCAGCAAGTGAGACAAGCTCAAAGTCTTGCTGTCATTCAGGAGTCAAACATTGGATCAAAGCTCTGAGCTCCTGTGATGTTTAAGTGCCTCTGGAACCTTCATTCAAAAGGATGCAACACTAAATGATACCTTAACAAAAGCAAGCTATTGCAGTTCAGTAAATAGCAGTGTAAAGTGCATGTGCAGTTGATTTACTGAGCCCATTAACTGAGAAGGATACTCAGTACTTTCTCTAGCTTAGACGCAATGAAAAGAGGTGAGGAGTCCTTTAAAATCCAACTGTATGAGGTCCTACCAATGTCTGTTGTAAGAGTGTCTGAAATTAGTGAGTCCCCAGCATCAGCAGTTTGAGCTGTTGTGTCTAGGTAATGGCTTGCTTGGAGATACCTTGAAGCATTCAGCTATCCTGGTCCATAATTCATGTAGAACATCTGTCTAATTTCATATTTTGTTCTTTAAATTCCTTCATCTTATGATCTTACTGCAGCTAGGTTTTTTTACATAATAACCAGGAGGTATCTTCTTATGTAGACAATAAACTTAGGCTCATTTATACAAAAGTTCCTCTGCCATCCCCAAAAGCGTCGTAACGAACTGGCGGGAGATAATTCTTGCCTGTGACCCTTGTTGGAAGCAAGCAGAGATGCAGTTTATTGCAGATAATCAGCAAATCTGACCTGAGCTGACACGATTTTTCTCTTTGTGTCTTTATTTGCTGACACTGCTCTCCGCGTTTGTGGCGTTCTTTGCCTGCTACCTTTCTCCTCCCAGCCAAACTTGGCCCTCCCATCTGCTTTGGTTAACAGTTTTTGAGTTACTTTTCTGTTCCTCACTGCTTTTCCCTGTTCGCCAGGACCTGGGCAGACACTGAACTGCAAATTATTCTCTTGGCTTGTTTTTAGTAAAACCAAATTTCATTGGAGAAAATACTTAATTGCTTCTAACACAGGTAAATGCGTGGTGCACAAACATCCCCGTGGACACCTGGGTTGCTTTATGTCCATGTACAGAACATGCTTCACCCTTTCTGACCTCCTCTACCAAGTGTTTGTGGTGTATTTCAGTTTTAACTGGGCTCTACTGGCTGGTTTTTTTTTTTTGGTACCACTAATTCTGTTGCTCATTTTCACAAGGCTCGTTTGGCAGGCACTACTAAACTGCTCTGGTTGCTGTATGTCTTCTTTTATTCTGGTTTCTAGGTACCTGGTGGGTGTTTCTTCCAGCTACTAATCTCTGATACTTGTGTCTTATTCTAACTCTGGTTTGGTTTTTTTGGTGTAACCAAGCATTCCCTCATTTTCTTCCCTTTTCTAACCCTCTCCCCTTCCACCAGGATTTCTGGCAGGTACAAAGCAGACAGCATGTGCTTTGATTAGTTTGTGCTTCAGACCTCATAATATGCACTTTTCATGTAAAAGGGACAGTGTATGCTCACCCCTTCTCCCTGCTCCTTTAATAAATAATCCTCAATCCTCTCCTTGATCCTCAGCCTAAAGGATTTATTTCAGAATACTTGAATTTGGCTTGTTAAGAGTACAGTCTTCAGGGTAACCGTTAATACATGGCTTTATTAATGGGGACATCTCTGAGCAAAGCTCAAATGTGTATCTCCCTGTCCTCCTATTTTCACAGTGTCTTTTGAGTCTTCTGAATTATTTTGCAGCTTGATGAGACTGCGATAGAGTTGACTGTTGGAAAATGGCATTTTCCGCTTGAGGCCATGAAGTTAGTTTAATTCTGTGCAAAAGGACAGGCATCTCTCAGGCCAATTGCTGTGAGGAAACGTTATCTATTTGAATGTGTGTAAGTTTGGGGGAGGTTACTTTTGCAAACTTCCTTGAATTTTTCAAGTTACAGAACTGTGTAGGGTGAACTATATTAAAGAATATTTTAGGAAGAAGGTATTTAGATGCTGTAGTTCATAAGATGGTTTCTAAGAAAAGGAACTAGAAAGCAGAGGGAAGTTCGTTCAGTATTAGTAAGTAAAGAGGGAAATGTACTCTGAATGCTTTGTTTGTCCCGTAGCTTTGATGTTAAGGAAATCCATAGGGGAAGTTAGCAGAAAGCTTGGTGACAAAGTGTCCTTAGTGGGTGTATGCAGTCTTTTAATCAGAAAGTGGTTTATGGGATCATTTTTGGCTGTAATTTCTTTGATAGTTTTGCTGGCATTAGATTAATGCTTAATACTTAAGGGATACAAAACTCAGCTTGGAAAACTCTGTCCTTGGGTAACACAGAGTTAGTAAGGAGAAGGGGAGAGGGAAGGAGGATGGATTGAGCAGCGTGGGAGGGAATGTTTTAGGAGATGCTTGACCCTACCGACTGCAGGAGGAGGGGAGGTCTGGATGGGAGAAGCAGGTGAAGAAGAAAGGAGGAGAGAGAGACTGGAAAGGAGTGGCGAGATTGTTAGTTGTATCTTAATTCAGTTCCTTAAACCATTTGCAATCATGATGACAGTCTCTAATTACATGATTACATGTGGTTTTTCCCCAAATCGCTTTCTCATTTGGTGGGTGATTAGTGCCAAGTGTATGGCCCCAACCTCATCATCTGAGCCAACGTTTAATACTTGCTTTCTATACAGAATTATTATTTTCCTCATGTACTTTCACACTGGAAGTTTTATCAGAGAAAATGAGTAGCGTGCATTATCAACATAATGAGTTCATCTTGGTAATGCGGGCTGAGACGAGGGAAAGCAGTATCCTGATTTCCATCTGGAGACCTAAACAGCCATTTAAATTCAAAGGTGTTAAAAGTCAACTCATTTTAGAAGCATGATTTGGGACATCAAGGACCTAATTTTAATCCTACCCCATCAAATTTCCCTGACGAGTGCTGCTGTGGTCCTACAGATTGTCATTTCATTACCCTGCAGAGGACTGAGACAGCGCAGTGGAGGGGAGCAGAAGTGTAGACTGTCCCTTTTCTGAGGCATTTCCTATTCGCTTTTCCAGCAGGGGTTTCTCCCTTGCATGAGTGGGTCTGCTGCCTGCCAAGGGTCGGGAAAGTCTGTGTCATTTTTTTTTTCTTGGTCGTACAGAATGTTGGCCTTGCTTTTCAGGTGCCATTTGTTTTAAAGGTGATGAATATTTACAGCCTTGCTGGAAGGAGGGAATGCAGATTTCTCTTTCCAGTCTCAGGAGACCACCTGTAGTAATAATTGCTGCCTAATTTTTGATTTTTCTGTACATGTCCAAATTCAAATTCAGAGGGGAGAGAATATGCAGAACAACTTCATCCATGTCCAGCTCTTTTTCTCCCCCTGTGATATATACAGGTAAAATAACCCCCAAATTAAAGGTTTTAAACTAATCATTAAAATCTACTCTTGAAAGATCATAAGCTGCAGTATTTTATCTGCCAACAGTAAATTTTAAGCATTTTCCTATATGCTAACACTCACCCACCATGATTTGCGATGCAGAATCTGTTTGCATTGGCCTGTGTTAGTATGTAGACTTCATAGTAAATTATCTAGAGCCACTAAGAATGATACTGTGAACGTTTCCACTGCAAAAAGAGGTTTAAGAGATTCAGAAAGTCCGTGTGCGGTTTCCATCACAACCTTAAAACACTTTGTTTTCTTTAGTGATATATAAAAAGTAATATAAAAAATTCTAGGTGGTGCATCTAAAATTACTTATTTTGCATCCACATTATAAAGGTACCTTTAAAAACTCAAAATCCCTCAATTTTCCGGTAACTCCTTTTTTTTTTTTTTTTTTTTTTTTTTTGTCCTTGTTTCATAGTGCAGAGGGACCTCCCCTACCTCTTTTTCCCTAAAGGGCTTTTGAACATCTGGGCTGAAAGGCTCAATTTTCCAATCTGATTCTGAAAGCCTTTTTATTTGTTTATTTCAGTTTTCTTTATGTAGGTAGCAAGGTGCCAACATGTGTCATTGTAGAATCTCTTAAGTACGTGGCTTTGGTTCTTTAAAGTTTATCTCTTAAAAAAAAAAAAAAAAAAGAGAGGAAAAAATTAATAATCTCCCTCATTTCAGAGCCTCCAGTTCAGCATTTTGATGGAGACAGAGTTCAAAGCAGTAATATTGTTAGTTACCATAGCAGGCTGCATTGCCTGCAGTTTTCACTGGTGTTTCTTAAGGGTTTTCCCTTATCTGTCTTGTGTGATAGACTAATACAAAGCATCTGCTGCAAGCGCATTAGTTGGCGAGTGTCTCGGTATATATTTCCTCAGATTTTAAACAGTCCTGCTTGGGAAGGAGCTGTAGTAGTCCGTGCCAGCATGATGCTGCCCTGCAGGCTCTGCTGGACCAGGCAAATAGGAGCCACGTCTCCATGTATTTAAATGTTGTGTAGCGCTAATGAGATGGCAGATGCTAGCTAATATTTTTAAAGATGTCAAACAATACGCGTGGTAGGTGCTAAAAAGTGTTTAAAATGCATTAATTAAATGGGTTATCCAATAAATTTTATGACAGATTTGTTTTCCCATCCTTAGAAAGATTCCTAATATTTTTTTTATTTATAGGGGTGCTGTCTACTGATTTAAGCCCAAGGTATCAAGCCATGTGTGAGCAGGACTAATAGCACATCATGTCTATGCATCCTGCTTAATGTTACATGCGCGAGTACTCTTTTCCTCTCGTTAGAGAGATTTCATTTGTAGAGAGACACGTATCCCAAACTTGCAATAATATGGAGGGTCATCTTTACCTTATCAAGCCAGAAAACTCGGAAGCAAGGAAAGAAATTGTCTCTATTAGAGGAACTTGTAACACAGATTTTATTTTTTTTTTTAATGCTCCTACTGTGGAAAAGAGAATATTTCTTTTTAACACTGCATATACAGCATTTTAACTTCTTTTCCTATATGCCTGCAGCTAACCATAAAAGAAATATGTTAATAGGTGTCTTTTAAATGGCTTGCTTAACTGAAGGTGGTCAGCTGGGACTGAAAGAGAATTGCTTTGCAGCAAGGTGACTTCACTGAAACACTCGTGGTTTTGTATTTGTTTACACAATATTGGTAACCTTAAAGTATTTCTTTTAAAAAGGAACAAACTGAGTATGATGGCATTTGTCAATAAAAGATGGTTATCCTTCATCTAAAATTCCTTACTTATTTACAAAATTACTTTCTGGTTTCTGGAGAAATACTCATTATCTTGCATGCACTTTGGTATTTATTTTGGTGTCGTTTTGGAAGGCATAAGTCACTGTTGAGCGGTCGCAAAAGGCTGACAAATTCCTGAAGCTTTGGTTCATATAAGTGCAAAGGTGATGTTGAAACAGAAGTAATGTGAATAAATGTGCCGAAAGTGTGTTTTCTTCTCCAGATTGAAACCCAAACTGTCACCTCTAAGTGACTTACCAAGAATGTGTTCTTCCCAAAGTGGCAAATTAAATGCTGCTCATTAAGGAGTTTCTGAAATGCAAAATGAAGTGGAGCTGCAAGGATTTAGCTGATAAGGCTTTTCTAAATGTGCATTAGGAATGCAGAGCAAACACCAGCACCGCACCTTGCGTCTGTCTCTGTCTTTGCAGAGAGTGCATCCCTTAACTTGCAAAAAATACGTCTTTTTTTCAGAATTGTGTAATTAAGTATTAACATGTTTCACTCTTCACTCAGCCCTGGGAAAACAATTTTAAAATTCAAAATAAACGTAATATTTGGCAAGGAATGGAAGGAATCAGTGGGGTGGTTTTCCCCAAAATCCTTTATTACCTGGGAGCTGTACCATGTACTTGGCTCAAGGGAGGCTCCAGCAGTAGATCAGTTTTGGGATAGAACATGTGAAGTTGGTGATACATCTTTGGGCGCTTTGCTTGTTTGCAGCCAGCCCATAACCCGAGTCATATGGCACGCAACTGGGTTTTCTATGGCACATGGGTTTGGGGGAGGTTGGTTATTGTTTGGTTACTGTTATTGATACGTTGAACCCATGTTCTGGTGCTGTTTGTTGGGCTTGGAGCCTGAGATGGAAATGGCAAACAAGCTTTGTAGTTTGAAATGCAATTACATTATTTTTTTGACCTGTTGTCGATATCTGGTATTGTAAAATAATCTGCCTGAATGCCTGTAAAAAGTTTTATTCCACCGAGACTGGACTGGCGGCTTTTCACTGAACATACGTAGCCATGCTTGTGCTGAAAGCAATGGTACATTTGGATTTCTTTTTCTTTTTCTTTTTTCACGTTAATTTGGATGTTTGCTTGTTTGTGTGCTTGTTTAATATGCATCTACTGCCTGATTAAAAAATACATGATACTTGTAAATGGTTTCCTATGGCTTGCTCACTCGTGTATGCTCTGTTTTGAATGTTTTTTGGGCGTGCTGAATGATCTTAATTACTCTGGTTTTGGGAATGGATTTAACATTAAAAAAAAATCTTAAATGGAAGATATTTGACTGTTTTAACTGAGCACTTTGAGAATTAGCTTGTGCTCAGATACAAAAGGGTGTGAAATGTGAAAGTTGTCCTGAAATTGTGTGGGTAAATGACATGTCTCTAAAACAGGACAGAGGCTTGGAAAGAGGTTTTTCCCTACGTATTCTGATCCCATGCATTACCTTTCTGGCTAGAAGGGATGGCAGAGTATGCTGGAAGGAAAGCAGGAGGTGGAAAAGAAGCTTGAGGTCTATAGGCAGTAGTCTTAGGTGTTAGGACTGACTTTGGGTTTCTCCACCTTGAACTTTGAGGCATCACAATGGTCCATGTTGTGCTTTGTAAAGTAGGTAGATTGATTTTTTTTTTTAATATACTGTTTTTTTTCTGGGGGTTGTAATATAATTCTGTAGAATACAGTTTTTAATGGTGGGGAACAACCCCTGAGAAGGATGCTTTCAGCCTTTCCTGTAGTGGGGCGAGCTTCCCACGTACTTTGTGGAAAGCCATCAAACACGCAGCTTCTCAGTGAGCTAGAAGAAAATAAATGGGAGAGCTGTGAATTTTTTTAAACTTCTGTCCTCCTAGTGCTGTGAGCCTGAAAATCTTATGGATCAGGTCAGTTGTTATTTTCTCCTATTAAGATCAGTGGGAGAAATTCCCTTTCCTGCTGCAGACAGGCTGAGCACCATAGTCACAGCGTATGTTCCCTTTCCCCAGGTATCTGACAAGTAGGTGCTTGTTTAAAATAAATAAATTTTACTTTGTTTGCTCAAAGTAAGAAGCAAATGAGTAAATGCTTCTCCCTCCCATCTGTCTACACCTTTGTATTTCAGAGAGCAACTAACTTAATATCTTTTTTTATTGTTAGTTTATGGATGTGGTTTTCAGCTTATGAGGAATATTTTGAGATGTTTGATGCCAACTATGAATTTTAAGTGCAGAAAAGAAACCCATAAAAATTGATAAACCAACCTCTGGAACTATTGCATGGGATCCTTCGAGCGGGTAAAGTAGGATGCTAATAGCTAGTTTATGATAAACGCTGCTAAAGACAGGCAATCAGAGGAGGAGGCAATAAATCACATGAGCAGGTGAGATGCTGCTGGCAACGCCACCAGCAGCAATCGCAGAAAACTGCTTCCTCCACAAATCCTGCCTTCAGTTTAAAGGAAAACCAGACATTGTTTATTTGTTCTTAACGTAAGCATCAGTGTAATTTTGCTTTGGATCCATCATGATGGGAAGGGAAGCAAAAACATTTTTTTCAGTAAATAATACTTCAACCTGGTATCCCGTAAGCACAAATAGCAGTTATCTTGCATGAAATGAATGCCATTAGCATGTTGTCTGCTGTTAGTGATTTGCCTCTTATTAAATTCCTGATGCTCTCCAGATGGTAAAGACAGAGCTACTGGGAAGAGTTTTATTTGATCAATAGAGCTGAACTTTTTTCCCCTGAAAACTGTATTTTTTTGGTCATCTATATGATTATTTTTGTCTCTTTTCTTGTGGTTTCCGAGCCAGATACGGGTTAAATTTTCATCTAAATTATTAGCTGAGCTCATCCCCACTCTACAGTCACATGCAATGGTGAGTTCTCTCAAAACAAAACCTGAGGTGGATGAGAGACATCAGCTGCAGACCATGGGTCTGACCCGGAGAGCCTACATGCTAACTCTTGCTGGGATGTCTACTTAGGCTTCTTGGCGGCACCCAGTCAAAGCAACCACCTGGTTGCTTCAGAACTTTCTTGCTCTTTGCAAGTCTAACCGTTCAACTTGATGTTATGTTTTGTCTGCTTATTTTATTGTCGGTTAACCAGTTTTCTTTCCTTTATCTTGTATATGATGGGATCTCCGCTAGACAGAGGTAACAGTGGGGTACAGTTGTGTAGCTGGACCCTCGTGTGGTGGTGTTTGTTGGTGTTTTTTTTTCCTAAAAACCGTTCCTAAATTCAGCCTTGCTTTCACCATGCTTCTGTGCTTGCATGACCTGGTTTCTGTGGAATAACCTCATCCATGCCTACTCTCCTTTATATTAATTTCATTTTTCCTTCGTGTGTGCGTGTGCCTCCTCCTGCTGTGTTCTTAAAATGGGTCACCAGTGTGGATTTCCTAACAGTTTTATGGATCCTTTTCAGTCTTCGAAGGTTCTGTGGATCAAAGGGACTCAGATTTTTAGCTTAGCAAGGGATATGAGCTGTGGTATTTTCTATTAAAACAAGATGTTGAAAAAGAACTGGAGCAAGACAGAGAGAGAGATTAAGATTGGTATCAGCCCGGTCCTCTTAGTGAGCTGCTAACCACACTCCAGAAACCTGTGTTTCTGATAACTATGCATTTTTTGATAACTTGGATGATACTTTATATTCATGTGAGATAATTCTTTCTTGGCTACTGCTACAACAGAGTATAATTAAAACGCTGTTAGTCAAATATAATAATTTCCTTTTGGAATCCTATATTAAAAAAATCTGATTTTCCTAACGCTAATAGGTCAAAGATTCAGACAATTTTAAGCAAAATGGATGTAATTTTATTTAACTGTATTTCAGCTAGGCAAACCAACTAATTAATATTGTGCCATTCCTTATCTCTCATTTGAGATGGGGAAGCACTGATCTTTGCAGAACATTTCTGACAGATTTGAAGGCTGGAAAAGGTCCACTGAATAGAGATAGTAGGGGTGTGTGTACGTGGAATGGCCTGTTGGTGATAAGGATAAAAATAAAGCCTTCCGTTTCGCTATTTAATCGATTTGCTTTATTTTCTCTTTTTGGGGTGTGGGTCGGATGAATAAATAGAAATTATCCCAGGAGCGAGAGAAGTTTGCTGATGAAGACAGCATATTTTATGCCCTTGGAGAATGTGGACTCATTTCTTTTTCCGACTATATCTTCCTCACAACGGTCCTTTCCAGTAAGTACAGCAGGCTTTTTTTTCTCTGCAATTAGTGCTTTTTTTAAATTGTGAAGGTTTACAAGCAATGAGTTTGCTATTGTTGCGTACATACATTTCACTAAAAGGAATTCTTGATTGCTTGAAACTCGAGCTGAGTGAATAATTGCTGTTGCTACATCTGGTTTAGACTTAGCTTCGAGCAGTTCAGAAAGATTAGCAAATCGATGACTTCTGAAGATTTATTTCTCATTTTAAAATGTGTCAAATTTTTTAATGAGTCATTTGACCTGCTGTTCAGAACTGTAAATGGAGATGTGTTCTTGAGCTGTGTTCATATGATATTCTTGTGTTTGGATGAATATTGCTTTCCAGCTCTTCACTGGTTACAAGACGGTTCAAAATCTCTCCTCCAGCTGTATTTTCACTTGGGTGAGCTCAGGCCTGTGCATGATGTAATCCAATGAGGGGAGAAGTTAAGCCATTTACATTTCAACAAGTATCATTAGATACCTTCTGTCTTTTCACCCTCCTGCACTTGACTTGCATTTGTGATATTTCTGTGATCTGCTAATCTGTTCCAGCAAAGTCTTCTGTACTTGAAGTGCTGGCACTTAAAAGTTTGCTTTGTTGGCAAGAAACGGTGAAACTGAAGCCTTTGGTAATGTCAAACGGCATTTCTAGACTTTCTTCATGGGGAAAGCAAGCTCAAAACCTCATTTGCAGAGCTTCCGTAGCCACTTGGAAGGTGCTGCATCACAAACAGGAAAGTCAACAGAAATTCCAGTTGTTTTTTAGCCCCATTAGAAAATGTGGGGTAATCGGTAATATGCCACTGTCCAAATGAACTTGAGATGTTTTATTTTCAGACTTAAAAAAAAAAAAAAGGGAGAGAAAACTTGGCCATCTACTCTTGTAAGTCTCTGTTTCATAATGACGTGATTACAGGAATTAGAGCTGGACACTTCCCAGTTTACTGTAGACCCCCATTGCTGCCTGCTCTGTGATGCTCGGGGAGTCAGCTGGGTAATTCAGTCGTGTTTTGTAAAAGCAACAGGTGCTTTATTTTCTTTCCCTGTGGTGTTGCATGCTGTAATATGGACAAATGAAAAAGGCAGCTCTTCATTTACTAAGCACGGCATTTCGGAGGATCTATTACAGGGGAGAAGCAATGTTCAAGGTCTTGTTTGTTGTCAAATGGACGTGGTGGGGGGAAGATGTGTATGTGACCTTCATGTTGTGAAAACAAACACCGAGAGATACAGCGAGTTCAATCCAGGGAATTTGTTTTATGAGTTGTAACCTGCTTTTTTGTTTGACTGAGTTTCAGAACTGACTCTTAAAGACTTCTGCTGTTCCTTTCTTACATTAGTCTTGCCTGTGCCGAAATTATCAAAGGTATATTCACTTGTGTAATGAGGGCTTTTAATCCCAGTCTCCACAGATGACGACAAACTCGCAAACCTATAGTATGGCATTACTGAACGTGGTTTAGAAAACACTCGTGCCCTTGGCTTTATGGCTGTGCCGGTGGTGAACCTGATCAAGTACGCAGGGTGCCAAATTTATTTCATGTCCTTCCACAGGCAGAAGTAAGAGAATTTTTTCTTGCTTTAGTTTAATGTCTTTGTTGTGAGAATAAAAGAAAAGGGACAACCTTGTGTTAGAGTAGCAGCCAGCCGTATTTTGGAGGGCTGTGCAGGAGGGAAGGGTTTTTTTCCTCTTGTTCTTGGGCTTTTAAACATGTTCACAGTTACTGGGGAATCTAACAAAAGGAGACAGAATTGGGTGTTTTGTGCGTTGAGGAATGATGTGAGGGGTGGGCGAGGCTGGAGCTTTCAAAAAAGAGGAGGGCAATGAGAAAAGGGGGGGGGGGAAGGCGTTCTGGGAGTTTTAGGCTGACTTTTAGGTATTTGGGGAGTTTGCTGAATGGACGTGGAAGATGGAGGAATGTCTCTAGACCTACTTTCAAACAGTGATTCTCCAGAGGCAGAGTTTTGGTTTCATTTTTAAAGCATTTGCTTTTATAAAAATACAACGCCCAAACAAACCTTGCCCTGTGGCTAGATAGAAAATAGACTGTTATGCCACTCTGGTTTCCTGTCCTACTAGTGAACGTTACCTTGCAGGAATCTAATAGTTCCTGATTATTTTTTCCCCTCTGAAATAAAAAAAAAATGAAGAAAGCACATCTTAAACCTGACAGTTCAGTATTGGTTTTCTCACCGTGTTGCTTAAATAACCCAAACATTAAGCATGTATCTGGACAAGAGAGCTGTAGATTACATCAAATAGCTAAAAGCCACTAAATATTGAGAAAGGAAGGTGGCATATTGAGCACTAAAGCAGGATAATCAGAAGGGGAGTGTGAGATTGGGTCTGGGGGTGGGAGGCAGGAGGGAGAGGTGCTCTTCGGCTCTGCTCAGAAGTGATGGGAAGAGTTCAGTCATAGTCTGGTCTGGCTTATTGAACTCAAACCTGATCAATGATAACCTTGAAAACAAGAAACCCAACGGGTTTCCTGTTATTGAGTTCCTCAGGAGGGTTGTGCCCAGCAGGTCTGCTGAGATTGCTCCTGGCCATCTCTCTGGCTCTACCAAAAGCACCACCAGGCTTTGAGAGCACTTTTCCAAAGCATTTAATTTAATTTGTCATAGAATCATAGAATATCTTGAGTTGGAAGGATCATAAAGTCCGACTCCCTGCTCCTCACAGGACTACCTAAAACTAAACCATATGACTAAGAGTGTCATCCAGATGCTCCTTGAATGCTGACAGGCTTCGTGCTGGGGGAGCCTGTTCCAGGGATTGACCACCCTCTCGGTGAAGAACTTTTTCCTAATATCCAGTCTGAACTTCCCCTGACACCGATTGATTCCATTGCCTCGTGTCCTATCGCTGGTCCCCAGAGAGAGGAGATCATCACCTCTCCTGCCACTACCCCCCTGGAGGAAGTTGTAGGGAGTTTGAGTTAGTTAGGGGAGTTTGAGTTCCTTCATAAAAATAGCCGTGTTCTAGTTGCTATAAAATAACTGCAGCCCAGTCAGAGTTGTCTATAATTTAGTCCAGTAATTATAGTTAGAATAGTTCAGTTAAAATACATATTAATCACACATTAGAAAACAAGTAAAATGTATGCATTCTTTTATAATTTTGATTGACTGTTTAAATATAGAAATTATCTTTTTGCTATTGAAGCTCACTTCAGTTGTATTCTCTGAAACACGGACCGCGTGGCAGCTGCCGGGCAAGGAGAGGAGGAGAGAGGGCTGGAGGCTTCATCTGTATGTTGCTTGTAGAAAGCTGTTTGCATATTGCGCAGAAAATTAAGTCTGTCACCATATTTTATTTACAAGTGATTTCTTGCTCTAGCACTGTCTGTTCTCATCGGTTGCTGTGTTTCTGTGAAAATGTATTTTTAAAACAGCTAATAAAATAGCGTTTAACTGCTTCAGAAAGTCAGCCTTCTATTAAAGGCAGTGAGAGCTGAGGGGCCTTGAGGATACCCCATGGTTTTGGTTGCTTCAGACGCTCCCTGTATTTTGGGGCAGAGGTAGAAAGATGAGCAAAACATGGGATAAGCAAAATGCCGGTGGTATTTCCCCCGAGTCCTTCAAATATCATAGGAAAGCAAAGACATCGCTTCCCTAACCAAAGAGGTTTTTGCTTTTGGACTTGCAAAACAGGTGGAGGAAGGAGAGAAAGAGCTTTTCCATCATCAGCGACAGCAATTTCAGAGCAAATGTGGTCCATTGTCCAAGCGTGCTAATGCCTATTTGATTAACAGGTACTGAAGGGAGCTGGGCAGTAAAAGAATAAGTCGGTGTTGTTTCCATAATAGGACTGTCACTGTGTCTGGATTTACTCCTCCCAGACAGAGGGTTAAATAGCATTGGCTCAACCCAAAGTAATTCCTCTTGCCAGGGCTCCTGTAGCAGACCTGCAGCTCCTTCTCCAGTCCTCTGCAGGTTCCTTCTAGAGCGCAGCATGCTGCCAGCCCTTATGGGTACTGGCTGGCAAGAGGCCTCTTGCTTAGGATAGATTCACCTTCCCCCCCCCGCCCCGTGTAGGAAATAAATCCCAAACCATCTAGCTCTGGAAATTATTTTCTGGCTGGCCCTTGAGCGCTGTGCGGGTCCCTGTGATGGAGGTGGCATGGCGTGTTCTCCCGCATTGCTGCACACAGGTGACGTGATCTCCGGGGCCTGTTTGCGCTCTGGCCGTTTTGAATACGTATTGCTGGCTGACATGAATGTCTTCAGCCTTCTTCCCTGCCACAAGTGAGATCTGTTGTCTTAACTGGTGGTGTTATAATCCTGCAAAGCAGCACGAAGTGCCATAGGGTTTGTTTCTACAAGAAAAGGAGATATAAGGTTGCTTTGAGTTTATAGGAATATTTTTGTTTGTGGTCCTATTTGTGTTAATTTTATTTTTATTCTGAACTTTCAAGATCCTCTATTTACCTATCTGCATGTATGTGGGTCCATCTCATCCACACTGTATGGTGCAGGGCGTCTAAAGTACCTTTCTGCCAGCCCAGTCACTGCTGTATGGGATTTCCAAGATGTGTCTGAGCAGCACAGAGATCCCAAGGGATGTCCCAACTTCTGAACATAAGCCCGATTGCTTCATGTCAGACCGAGGGCTTTTTGGCTCAGCATCCCACTTGTGCCATGAGCTGGTAGCCATGCTGAAGGACAGAAGGACAGAAATGGGATGGATTGTTCACAATAGGCAGTTTGGGATCTTCCCAAGCAGAGCTTGAGCTCTCCAGTTTGAAAACTGACAGTAGGACACGGGATGCTCTACCAGCCTCTCCGCCTGCAAGTCTTCACTTGGTCTTTCTCTGTTCATCTCTCCGAACCTTGCATTTGCATGTGGTGATGGGTTGATGGATCTCCACCAACCTCCTGTATCACAGAGGACAGGAAATTTGCAGCAGGGAAGGACTACTCTGCGTGCAGCACTTGTTAGCCTGATTGGGAAGTTCCAGAAACTTACTCCTGATTATTTCTGTAAGATTAGGAAACAGAGTGATTTTGTATCGCTCATAGCAATTTCCCAAAAACGTGCAGATATTTGGGGTGTCCTCTTTCTCCAGGGGTTCCCTGGAGAGCATAGCTTCAAATGGCCGCCTTCTGGAGCTGCCATTTCCACAGCTTCTTTCCAAGTCCTTACTTTGGAGAGGCATTTAAGAGGGGAATCTTGATTTCCAGCAATGGTCTGTGAGTCATGTGGTAACTGATGAGAAGCTGTTGAAAGGTAAGTCTTGTACTCCAGCTGAGGCGCTGTCACATTCTCTCAAATCTCTGCAACAGAGACGTACGTTTGTCATTGATGTTAAAACCAAAATACAGAATTTTGTGTTGAAATTATGCAGTCTCTTTGGTTCACAGGCTAACAAGCAAAATAGAAAAGTGAAACAGCAATAATATTTTTTCTTTAATCTTTTCTTTAGAATTGATTAAATAGGAGAAGGATTAAAAATGGCATTATCTGGGACATCACTCCAAGGAAAAGCGTACTGCCTGCTCAGCATGAATGTCTGTATCTGGAGGTAGCCCACTGTCATGGTACAGCTTTCCCAAGGGTGGATCGGAGCATCCATTCATGTGCCAGATCCTTTAGCTGTTCCTTATGCGTGCATCCAATCTATGCGTTTCTGTACAAGAAGATAGTTTATTCAGGATTCTACATGCTAACTGTACTAGTTAACCCTTTCACTGCTTTGTGTTGGGCACCTCTCTGTCTCTGGTGGCAACATGGGCATGTGCAGCTCAGTAACCTTGGAGCATGGTGTTGAAGTAGGGCTTGAATCCATGTGCCTGGGTTCAGGCATGTGAACCTCCACCACAGATTTAGAACAAAAAACCCCAAACTCCTTCATTTCTCTTCATCTCAGTTGTTTACGGCTTTTCTTACCATTAGTAGTGGTGGTATTTTTACTTTACATGAGGGCAGGTTCTTTATCAGCCACTTCTTTCCCCTTTCCCCCCATGTGGAGCTGTGCTGGTGAGCCAGGCGTGATGGTCCGGCCAACTCAATCCAGCTTGTGCTGTTGGGAAATAACACCTGCCACAAACATGTGCCAGTAGTAGAAATAGAGTGTACGTCTACCAGGTATGAAAGAACTGTTTTCCAGTCGTGAAAGAAGTGTTATATTTTAGATTAACCGGAATTTGAAAATCAAATGAAAATTTTATTTTCTGGGTGTTAGACTGCTTTAAACCTTCGGTGTGTCTTTTAGTGGGATTTGTAGACTTAGGTTTTAAAATGATGCATTTGTACTATTTCAGAGGTAACTCTGATTCTTCCTTGTGATAAGAAATAACTCTTAGCTATTTAAAGATATTTTATCATCAGAACCGATGATACTGTGACTCAGTCTCCACGCTGTGGACTATGTTAGTTTAGCTGCCTGTTATTTAATGATTAACATTAAAAAAAAAAAATTGGTGGGATTTGGATATGTTTTCTGAAATAGTGGAATAATTTGAAAGGAAAATATCTGCAACATTAGGACAGTTTAATGTTTGTTGGTTGTTCCCCACCCCCTCCCCCCATATTTTTTGCAGCTGGGGCTCAGCCATCTGTATTCTATGGATAGTTGCTTTCCTATAAGGCTGTAACTCTGTTCTCAGAAAAAAATATTACAGCGTTTGGAGATGCATTATGTGAAAGTGCATCATCTAGCTCTTCCCTATTACTGTTACAATGGACTAGATAGCAGTGCTGGGCTGCTGGCTGCGGTCTTGTAAGGGTGAGATCGTCTATGACCCCAGTTCTTTCTTTCAAACAGAAATGTTCCAATTCAAACGCATACAGAAAAATTTCTTGGCTAAAATACTGATGTGCAGAGTCAGGCAGAATAATGACTATGCTGATTCATGTAACTTAAGGGCGGGGGGGGGAATCTTGATTAATCTTTGGCTGGAGGGGTAAGGTAAGCTTTTTTTTTTTTAATGTTGTGGCCTGAAAAAAGGGAAAGAAAAAATATTAAAGCTGCAAAGCTTGAGGAGCCATCTCTCTAGATGAAAATCTGTCCCTACCTTAGAAGGACTGTGTTAATTTTGGATGGATTATGAAGATCCTTTTTTTTCAGCTTCAGGGTACTATGGCCTTTGTGCATATATTTTTCTTAATTTTGGGATAGAGGGGGAAGAAGCAGTCATAGGATATTTAATTCCTAAGGACTAATTTTTCTTAAAGTAACTCCCCAGCTGAATTCTTGATCTGTTGTGCCACACTGGAGTTGCTTGGGGTGTTACTAGGCTTTGGGATGGATATTGAAGTCCTGAGCTGCTTTGTGTTTAAATTCAGACAAAGAAATTTTCAACTACATCTGAAGGGAGCGATGTTTATTTTCCAAAAGTGTGTTCAAAATAGTTTTCCTAAAATGCGGTACCTCCGCTTGAGATGGATGCTCTACAACAATTAATTTTTGTGACTGTAGCCATGTTCTGCATGAGTTGCAACAGCAGTCAGAGGGAAAGACTTGTTGAGAGGTATCTCCAAGTGTTTGGGGATTGAGTTTGGGGGAAAGAGAAGATCAAATGAGCGCAAAAATAGTAAAATGTGGCCTTTCTCATCAGTGAGCATTTATTGTCCTTCAGAACACATTGCTTCTGGTGAGAGTAAATGGCAATGAAGAGCAATTGAGTGCTGCAAATTGGCCTATTGAATAATTCAGAATGGTTAAAAATTACATAATTGGCTTAAAGATGCCTAATCAACTCATCTAATGCTTCAGAAGTTCCCTGGGGAACTGATACTGATGGATCGGGTGGGTTTTTCAACGTGGTCAGTGCTGCTTCTTGTCATCTGTTTGTCTGGTGGAGGTTGCTCGTCTTTGTAACGCTACTGCATGTGGCTTTTGGTTTTCTTATTGCCTTTCTGTTCCCAAATACTTGATTTGAACAAGTGAGTCAAGAAAAATGTTGATTGCCCATTGCAATGACTCCCAGGTTAGTTGAAAAAGCAACGTGTGTGTAGAGCTGGTGGGGCTATGGATCTACGGCATATTTTCAATCTGGTCTTTCTAAATATATTTGCATCTATCTCAAAGCAGGGAATGGGAATAGGTAACTCATGAATTGGTGTTGGTATGGGCTCCAGTACCATGTTTTCATTTGTGTTAATGATTTGGAGGAATCAAATAGGAAATTGTTGTATCCTCCTGAACACTTAAAGACTAGAAAAAAGCTGGAAAAGAAACCGCGACTGCTCTGACCAGTTCCTGACTTGTTGCCCAGGGGAAATTATTCAGAATCAAGATTTTTCATTGCAACTAACGTCAAAAAGGATGGCGAGGAGGTAGCTCACAAAATCAGAGCGAGCTGGAAAAGCAGCTCAGTGCTTGGGGAAATCCAGAAGTGGTTTTCCCTTGTAAAGATGGGCATTGCGCCGTATTGAAAGCAAACAGTCTTTTAAATGGTTTTGGTAACCATTGCGGGAGGAGTATTGCGCTCCGTTTGAGGCATCTTAAGGAGGCAGTGGGGAAATTTAGAGAAGCTGCAGGTGAGAATGGTAAAATTGGGGTGCAGAATAAAAGAGAGGGGGGAAAAAAGGGCTAAGTTTAGCTAGGCAAACCAGTATCTGCTGCTGTTATGGTTTGCAAGTTTCTGAAAGGTCTAAGTACAAGAGGAAGAAGAGAAATGGAGGTTGTACAGGCTGATGTAACCATGAGTAATGGGGCAGGGTGGGCAAGAGGGGGGGATTAGCTGCCATCAGAATGACTCTTCCCCAATAAATCCTGGTCAGAAACATCATGCCCAAGAGGAGAGGCAGAAATCATCTCACTCGGGACCAATAAATTCAGGCTGCCGGAGATCAGAGACATACATCTTAATGAACATTTCTTCCTGAGCAAAAACAGGATGAGCTAATTGTCTTCGGTGCCCTCTGGTTTCCCTGGCTCTGATTCACGTTTGTTGGATTTAAGAGTCGTTACAAGTAATTGGAGTTAGATATGCAGATCAGAGGAAGAAACGGGCTGTGTCGCTTATATTAGCTAAAGGAATGAAGTAATTAAATTTGCCAATTTAAAGCCACTTTCCTTCTTTGTCCTTAGAAAATACTGACCCTGCATATTTTTGATGCTGAACTGTTCATTTTAATTTTGCAAGTGATGTTCTCCTCTGGGGCTTTGATGAACTGCTCTTGAAAATGTGTATTTAGAGAAGGGAAAGGAAGGAAACAGCCTTTGCTGAGGGGTAAGTGAGGTACCATGCTTCCTCTGTTCACCCTGTGTCTGCATGAATAGGACAGGGTATTATATGTTTCCTTAAGGAAAAGGGGAAAAAATCCACCCCAAAGACCAATTTTTAATACATTTTCCAATCTCAGAATATACATCGCTGTACCCTGGCAGAGAGAATGGGGGAAGAAAGATGAGATGTGTAAATTGCTCTTTTTCTAGTATCTTGTAACTAGAGTTTTGTATATTCCTCCTCTTCCTCAAGAGGAAACAACTCTTTCCATGCAGTGCTAGATTTTTGGGGCTAATAAGAAGGAATTGCATTCGGGCTTTCCTTCAGTACTTGCAATTAAAGTGTATAAAATTGGATGTGTTATTTAAACATTAAGAGGGGAGTTGGAAGGTGCTCAATATTGTTGCTGTCAAGCAGATGGAGAATTAATCACTGGAAATGATGGCTGGATACAGAGGAGGCTTTATGTATAAGTTCCTTCAATTAGATTGTATCCTTGAAGAGATTATGAAGTTGGTGTTGGGGACGGCTGGTCCACCTGAGTACATCTTGGCTGATGCTGAAACACTGAGGGATGGAGAGCAAAGGTCTCCCCATCCCAGCAGGCAGGGTGGAGAAACTGCGTGGAGGCACGGCTTCCGCTGCAGGGATGGGTATGAAATAACCCACCACGTGCTCCTGGCGATTGCCGTGGTTATAGGAGACATTGCTTATGCACATGGTGTTTGGAATGTAAAGCCTGAATAATCGGCACGAGGAAATTGGAAAACCGGAGATGATAACGGCGGGGCTGTATGCGCTGTATATATCAGGCAGATAGTGACAGGCCATTCCTGCCGTCGAGTTTAATGTTGTTATACATCTGTTTAAGGCACACAGTGATTGGAAAAAGTGATCTCATTAACATGTTTTCTGAATCTTTTAGTGATAGAGTGCTACAGTTTATTATAGGAAGGGGAAAACACGATGTGAAAGTCTCCTGGCCCTAAATTGAAGCTGTAACTAATGTACAAAATCCAGTTCAGTTAATTCCATATTAATTTCTTTTTGTCTGAGTGATTCCTCTTTGCGCTTACCCTCCCACCCCCATATGGGAGATGCCTTAACGCAGAACGCCACTTGCAGAAACTCGTTACTTTTCGAGCATCTGCAAGAAATATTAGAAGTTGATTGCAACAGATGAGGTTAAAGGAGGATCAGCCTCACCAGTGATCCACATCCTGCTGCCAGATTTGGGTGGGGAAGAGCCACCTTCAGAACAAAAAAAGGGGCTAAGTTTTAACTGAACACTTAAAATGACAAGCTAAGGGCTAGTTATAGCCTAGAGGATTCCTTAGCAATCCCAGCAAACACCACAATTCCTGTAGGTGGTATGTATTTGAAAGTAGCAGAGCAAGATAAATTCTCATATATTACCTTAATTTGGAAAAAAATGTGGCACTATGTCGTAGCTTTAAATGGTGATGTGTTGCAGAGCCCAAAATGGAAATGTACTGAAATTCTTTGGTGGGATACAGGGGAAAGAGCGTGGTTTTGCTGTGATGGGTGGCTGTGAAGCGATGCTTTTGCAGAGTTCTGACTAAATAAACCATGACAACATAGACTAAATGCAATGAAAAATAAGGTACCAGGCTGTCTCGGGTGCGTCTCAGCTGGTGAGCTCCAGCTCGTGTGTTATCTCAATCTCATAACTGGACTGAGACAGAGTTGGTAATGATTTGTTTAAATTTGCACGGTGAGACAAGAACTGAGTCTGGAAGAGAATTACCCAAAGTCCAGGTCTGCTTTTCACCCACCGGCTGCTTCACAAAGCATGGAGAGCGCTCTGTAGTGCCAGAGGAATGTCCTCTGGCCACATTGGTATTAAAATGCGTGGCTGAAGCACTTGCTACAGCGTCATTTTCTCAGCGTTGATTGTCATTAGAAATATTAGATGGTGTCTTGCTTTTGTGCTTCTTCTATGAGTAAATGGAACAAATTTTGTTCAAGAAACATCTCCTCCTCCCAACCTCCTTGTCTAGACCTTTGGTAAAAGGAGCACCATGAAGCTCATAGCTAGAGCTCCATTTGCTTCTTAAAATTGCAGGAATTATGGAAAATTGCTTTTGGATAAAGCAATTCTGAACTTGTGCCTTTTTTATTGAGCTTTTCTATCTTCATTAACTAGTCTTTGTTTTTTATTGTGTTTTTTTTTATGCAGCTCCCCAGAGGAATTTTGAAATCGCCTTTAAGATGTTTGATCTGAATGGTGACGGCGAAGTGGACATGGAAGAGTTTGAGCAGGCAAGTTGAACGACAGGTTGACTTCTTAATGCTATGGCATCTTAGTCGTAAGTGCATCACTCCTCTATGATGTTATTGTGATTTATATTTGTGGCTAGTGCTGGTTTACGTCTTCTCCTTCTATGCTTTGCTTTTACCTCAGTGCCTGTTTTGTTTTGGTTTTTTTTAACTGGATATTTCAGGATGTCACTTTTTTGTTCAGCCAGGACAACTGTAAGTATAAACTCCTATTTCCTGTGACTTTGTCACTAAGCTATCTTTACAAGATGTCACCTCCAAAGTAGATTAAAGAACTTTTTTTTTTTTGCTCCACTGATGTCATAGAATTTTGATCCTACTTTCTTCCACAGCTCTTACTGCATTCCTTAATTTTGTTTGTCTTCAGAGAATAACCTGGGCGAGTCTGCTTCAAAGAAGAGTTTAGCCACTTATTTCAGTGTAATCTAAAAATGTGTTTATTTAGAGTGTATTTTCATTAGTTTCTTTCCCCTACTTCATACAAGTTTTCATCATCAGGGAGTTTGATGCAGGCTTTTTAATGAGTTTAGCCTGCATACCTGATACTGGTGAGGTCCTCCTATAAACTATGGTTTGTGATTGTGTTAGAGTGAGAATAGATTGAAGATTCGAGCTGTTGTTGGGGAAAAGATCTGACTTCCCCAGGCAGAAGTGGTATGCTTTTCTTCCCTATGTAGAAAACAGCCTTAAGGCTTTGGAATCTCATAAACATCCTGAAATCATTGTATATTAGCAAAGCTTCATGTGTGGGCTGTTCATTAAAGGAAAAGTAACTGTGTTTGCAAAGAAGGCAACTGGCTGGTTGGATGGGGACTTGCCACCTCTGTTATCAAAGAACAAGGTAGAGGAGATACACCATTAATTTACCTAATATTGATGTGGTCCCTGGCACTTCTGTGACTCTGTAACCCTCAGGGATGTACGTTTAATGGGCAAGTGGAAGCTGCTGCTCTGCTTCTGGGCAAAGGAAACGAGACTCTCTGGTTTAAAAAAAAAACAACCAACCCAACAAAAACCAAAACAAAACAAAAAAACCAAACCAACAAACAAACAAACAAAAACCAAAAAAACCAATAAACCCACACCTGCCCTTGTGCTTGGTTTTTTTTATGCTGGAGGACATCCGTATTTGGAGAAGGTGAAAAGCTGTGTACTGATACCCAAGAACAAAGCAGCCCTGAATAATCTAGTTAAAAATTCCTATTCATCGGTTGATTGAATGACTAGTTAACTTCAGAAGAGTCTGTAAGAGGTCATGCTTGGGGCATTTGCTATAAATGGGAAGAACTTGTTGCAAAGCAGCTCTGTTAAATTAATTCCTCCCCCTTCTAATCTTTTACTGTCATCCTTCTTAAATTATTACCTGTGGGTATGATGTCATTATTATGAGTTTGCTCCACAGCTGTGTAATATATCTGGTTAACTGTACATTTTTAGATGCAAACTTTGGACTATGAGGAGAATTGGGAGTATGTTTATCTCCAATACGATATCCCTTCACATGATAGCTTGTAATGCAAAGCCAGGAATTTTTAATTTTCCTTTGAGTGCAAATTTGAATTCACAGCCGTGTCCAGGTTGTTGTGCTGTTTGGCACTGCCTCCCTACAAACTACTGATTCAGCTATGAAAAATTCCAAGTTTCCTGTTTTCCCAAGTAAAAAATGCTGTTCTTCCATTCTGTTTGCATAGTACATGAATATAGCCCTCCACTGCCAGCTATCTGATAATATTTAACAATTCAAAAGGTGTTTTACAGTAGTTACTAAAGTTCTAGAGTGTAATCAATTACGGACATAAATGAATTTTAAGAAAAGTGGAGAACGGTTAAATGCCTACTAAAAATGCAGTGATGCCAAGGTCCTAATGCAGGTGTCACGTTTGGCTTTTTTATTAGACGTGTAAAGTAAGAAAGAATGTTTCTTGAGGATGGATCTTTCGGAACCGCTATGAAGATGAAAGTACAAAATTGAATTAAATGATTTCAAATCATCCGGTAGGCAAAGGGAAGTTATACGTGCATTAAGTCATATAAAAATCCTTAGGAAGAACGACATTTTTTTGTTAAGCTTGTTACATGCGTCACTGCTTCTGTATAAAGGAATAAAATTCCTCATTAGCATCAGAGTATTTTGGTGAAGGCTGATCTTCCAGAGCTTTTGAGTCAGAGGATGAAGGAACTGTTTTGGAAAGTGGGAAGAAGCTGACAATATCTTTGCAGATATCACTATAACTGATTTGCTGCGCTTTGCAAACAGAATTAAAGCAAAGGTATAGCTTCAGCGGGAGGCACATATATAACGTTATACACATATATAATATAACACACGATAATTTATAGGATAAATACTCTTTTTCAGCCCTTATGGAAATGCCTCAGTAAGAGCATGAAGGATGGCAGGGTTTACAGATCTGTCCCATAAACATCTTACCTGGTAGGGGCAGCTGGAACTGGCCCTTCCAGAGGAATATGCTACTAGAGGTGGCATCAGTTTAGAACAACAACATTGTTTTGGGGAGAAAAAAAGAAGGGAAAGAAAAGGGTCATCGCAGAAGCATCGTACAGTCTCCGCTGGCTGTGAGCATGTGGGAATGAATTTCTTACTCCTTTTTCACACATCGTCTTTGGAGACAACCAACAGTAGTTCTCGTTGCATTAGTGTCTCACAAACCTTAAGAGTATTCATCAAGGAATAAAATTAGTTGTGGTAATTTAGCTAATATGCGAGTAAGTTGGAGGCTTTAGCTACCTAATGAGAAAATATTGAGTTTCTTCAGGCATCACTGAAGAGCCTCAGATTTGTCTTCCAGTTGATGCATATGGTTATTGTATAGTGCTAGATAGTTTGGTGCCTCCATCAGTATCATCTTCAACTTTAAACCTTCAGCATGTAAATTATTAGTTTACTCTTCTATTTTTAATTAAAAAGTCAGATGAAAAGTAGTAAACTCTCAAGCAGTGTTACTTGTGATTTCTGTTCAAACCATTAACTATTTTCATTGATTTTTTTTCCTTTTTTTTCGTCTTGTCTGGTGCAAAAGATGAAACAGATCGCAAACACTTAGGCTGAAATACGTACAAAAGACAGTGAAGCAGCTCTGTGCTTCACATCCTTGGTGTGATCAATGAGCTGTGGGGGAGGACAGCACTGGTTGGGCTGGAGGACAACTTCTTGCAGTGGTTGTCTGCCTTTCTGCGTAATAGAAGGATCACCCAAAATAGGGACCAGATGAATAATTTTGGCTCCAGTGCCTACAGATGGATTTTCAAACTGTCTGGTACTTGTTATAGCTGGGGAGAGAAGAGGGGTGTAGGATGCCTTATAAATAACACCCGGGAAAAGATGCTCTATTGAACAGCCTGCAGTGTCGTAAACACTTGCTTCTGCAGAAACAGGGGCAGTTTTCCAAGCTGGTCATAAACTGCATTGCTTCAGACAGTTTATAAATATTTGTCTCCAAAATGTGCGTGCAGAGTTCGCAGTTAAAGTGGAGCACAACGCAAAATAAGGACTTGGTATTTACAGTGCAAAAATCCTTCCTCGCATCACAGTGCATAGTTTCAAAGGAAAAAATCCCCAAACCTTTCTTCTGTATTTCTTTTTCCTTCTGACTTGACCTGGTTTTCTTTGTAGTGGAAGAATAGCCAGTAGTCTGTGGTTTGGAGGCAGCGTTTCAAGGGAGGTGAGCCCAGCAGCAATACGCAGCGTTCTCCTCTGGAGTATCCCCTTTGGGGTTGTTCCAGCGCTCACTCTCTTGTTAGGAAAAAATTGAACACGCCGTATACCACGATAACGAGGTTCTGGCATCCTTTTGACAGCTGGAGCTCTTGGCAGCTGTTTTTCTTCCTCCCTTCCAACTTTTGTCAGCAGGAGGAAGAGGCTGAAGGCAGAGCAGCGGTGTTTGCTGGAGCTTCGGGAAGTCTGTGCTGCCGAGGCTGAGTGCCCAGCAGCACGTTGGGTGGCTTTTTTTCCCCCCTCCTTTCTCCCACTAGTTGTCCTTAATATGAATCCTTCTGCCTTGTTGGAAGAGATCTGTTGTTATACAGAGAATAAGCCTGGCTTCTCATATCCCAGCAATAATCATTCAGACGGGCAGGTGCTGGGAAGGGGTAGTGGGATACTTGGGGATGGAGAGAGGAGGCGAGTGTGCATTTGGCTTGGCTGCCCCTTTTTAAATAAGCATGGGACCCTTAAAATAAACTGTTGGATTTTTCAGGCTGTCGCATCCTTCAAGTTCAACCTTTTGCCATATCGTAGAGGGTTAGGGGGGTTTTCCTGCACAACCTTGTCCTGTCCTGTAGCATCCACTCCAGTTGAGCGGTGCCTTCAAGAAGGTACAGGCACTGCTGAGAGCTCAGGGGAGGAGGAGGCAGCGGCTGTTTGCTTGCATGGTTTGTTAAAAACAGAGATATTGCTGTTATAATGTGTGCTTTCACACGTGGCTGTGTTTGTGCAAATATATCTGCTGAGATACTCAGATACTTTAGCATTACTTGTTATTCCGCTAGCTTTGCTGCTGGGGTTGTATTTGGGCTGCTGCAGCCTGCAGGACTTTTGGAGAGCCTTTTGCTCTGGGTGGGTCAGGCTGTGCCTGCAGCTCCGCTTGCTGTGCAGCCCCAGGGACGGAGGAGCTTCCAGCAGGCAGCTAGGACCGGGGGTGCCCTTGGGTATAAAAACCCTGGTTTTGCGCACAGGGGGTGAGGAAATGCAATGTGAGCTAACCGGGGTTGGTGTGAACTGACAAGGATGTGCGGTAAAGCAGGAGTGGAAGCTCCAAAACCTGTGCAGGCTTTTTTTCTTCCCTGCGGTTGCCTCAGCTTTCTCTTCTCCTGCAACTTTGCTGGGAACGAGCTGCTCTCTGCTGACCAGGCGTAGGATCAGTGCTAAAATGCTCATCTGCAAACTGGGTGGATTGTGTCTTAAAACTCATTTTAGGCATTTTATACTCTTCTCTCTTTAAAGAGGACTGAAGAAAAACAAAGCCTAAGTTCAGCCAAATTTTTGAATTGTCATGTCTTTTAAGAATTATTTCAGGCAAATAGAGGATGACACATCTGAGCCTGGAGTACTTCATACTGATACTTGACTAGTATAAGTCCCAGTGGTGGTTTTGATGTTAACATCCTCCCTCTTATTTTTAGGTCCAGAGCATCATTCGCTCTCAAACCAGCATGGGCATGCGCCACAGAGACCGGTCTACAACGGGGAACACCCTGAAAACCGGCTTCAACTCTGCGCTGACAACGTACTTCTTCGGAGCAGATCTGAAGGGGAAGCTGACCATCTCCCACTTCCTCGACTTCCAGCGCAAACTGCAGCACGATATTCTGAAGCTTGAGGTTTGGGTTGTTTTTTACACATGGGGGAGGGCAGCACAGCACAGACTTTGCTGCATGATGTAGTTTCTTGGAGGAAGAGCAAGAGTGTGGGAAGGGTTCAGAGGGAATTACTACAGTTGCAGCTCATAGCACTCTCAGATAAAACCTGTTGTTAAATTTCTGATGAGCGTTTCAGTGCCTGTGGCACTCCCCAGGAACATCTCCAGCTTTTTGTCAGCAGCTGTTCCTGTGCACATCCCGGCACATCCCGGGTGCGTGTCTCTCCACATGGTCCTTGCCTTGCTGTGGCCTTGGCATTGCCAGTGGAGGTGATGGAGATGCTTTAGAAAAAACACAGTAGAGGTGGTGAGTGGGCTGTTGCCACCTTACTGAGGAAGGTTTGTCTCAGTCCTCATGAGTGAGCTGTGCCCTGAAGGACCAGGGTTGGTAACATTCCCAAAACTCTTAATCTCAGCTTTTGTCCCTACCTTCTTGTTTGCTTCATTATTCTGAATATTTCTGCTACGTAAACATTCAAGCCTTGTTTGAATCCTGCTGAATAGGTGGTCTCTGTTATGTGACCTCCATTATTCACTCCTGGATTAATGTGCTTTGTAAGAAATGTTGTCCATCTCTTCTGAGGTTGTTTTTTTTTTCTGCCTTTCAATTGAATTGAAGGTTTCCTTTTTTCTTTGCATTACCATGAGTTAACAGCAGCTCCCAATCTCCTGCTCCTAGTCACATAGCCTGAATTTTAGCATCAAGCTTCAAAATTTGGTTCTTTTGAATAAAACGAGTACAAGAACAGCAACAGGGGTCTCCTTGGTCTGTGTCTCAGCTCCCAAGCAGAGCTGACTCAGTTAGAAACGGTGCCCTTCTCTGCAGTAGGCTCAGAGGTTCAGCCTGGCTTGAGGCTTTTATTTGCATCAGAAATGAGGATTTGTGCACAAGAAGATCCCCCCACAACCTGCTAAGACAACAGTATTCGGAGTTCGCTGTCGCTTCAGTCTGATGTATTAATATCTGTGTGCTCAGGTTGTGTGATCCAGCTAATGGGTGGCATTTTATTAAGTTCCTATTAAGTCAATCATTGCAAATTTAACCTGAACTTATTCCCTTTTTTATTTGGAGTTTTAAGAATCTGAGTTAGAAACTGACTCAAGGACTAATTTTTTTTATGAAGGTAATTGTCCAGTTTGCTGACTTCATGTAACTGGTCATTAAAGCGGGTGGTGTGGCTCCATATCTGCAGGGGGAATAGGTTGGTTGAAGAAAACGTTCTTGGGACTGGGAAGTGTTGATTCCTCAGTGCCTCTACAAATTGAAAACAAATGCAATACTTTTTAAGGTTAAAGATGAGCTGAAACACAAAAAGAAGAGAAAGAGAGATTATTCTATCCTCGTTTGTCATCCTGCTCCAGGGACAGGCAACGAGGAGGCGCTGAAGTGTTATTCCTGACCCTCTGCTGGAGTCCTGTGCTCCCTCCACAGGTCCCCACTTATCTCATTAAGAAGCAATAGGTTTTTTTTTTTCGGTTTCTTGTTTCAGTACTTGTTCTTCTTTTCCTCCTGCAACAGTTTAGTATTAATTTAGTTTTTAGTGATTTTAGGCAACTGTACATCTTTCTGGTGAATGTTAGTTGCCTTTCTAACAAGTTCTTCATTAATTTGGGACAGTACAAGATATTTATGTCTTGGTAAGTTAATGAATATCATAATTGCATTGTTACTGAATTCCTGACAGCACCCTTGAGCGCAGTACCATGCTGTGCTTAGCATTTTTGATATTTGTTTTAACTGAAAAACTGATCTATGCAAAAGTAACAGTTCTCTTCTGCCAAACTTAATATTTTCCTGAGTTCATGATACCAAAGCATGTGATTTTTCTGTTCATAGTTCTCATAGATTTAGGCAATACAGCCCTATTTCTGTCCTCAGCATTATGCAACATGGCCTCTCTCCTCTTGGGTTTTTATCTCTTTTGACATGATCTCCCACCTTCTCTCCTTGCTTCACATTTGATGTGTTTGTTCACAGTTCAGCGGCTTTTCACACAAGTGCCTAGTGGGTTTGCATTGCTTCTTTTCCAAGGAGCGCTGTAGTGAACTCAGCCACTTAAAAAACGTGGTAATTCAGAGAGGAGACATCCCTCGAGTATTTACCTTGACCCGTACAAATCAGAAGAACATGAGAAATGATGCTAGGAAATACTGTACTACAGAGCATCAGGTAACTCACGTAGCTGATTTTTAACGGCTTCCTTTGTTTTATGTGTCTCTTTGGGTAATGAGCCTGTGAGCATAGTGGTCCTTCATCAGCCTTGTGCTCGACTGCCCGTGCAGATCATCTGTGGATCCTTCTCTTGGTGTGGTTAGTGTTACCAGTGGACAAGAAGGAGCAGAAAAGAGTGGGTGGTGGATTTGCCGGGGGCTCAGTTGAACTCTTGTACCCTCATCTACTCATCCTTTGCTGGCTTAGCAAAAGTACTACATAGTCTGAAGCTGGGATGTTAATTTGAAAACCAGTTTTTGTTCATGTTTGGTGTCTGAACTCCAGAAAAGGCTGTGGGGAAATACACCGTGAGCAGGTCTGAAGAGTATCTCCTGGGGCTGGTGCAGCCCCTGAGTGACACAATGTCTCTGTTCTCAAACTGGGATGCTTGCTTTCTCTATTCCAAAAGAAACTTGCTTTAAGTAAGACCTTTTTTAGTCCTGTTTTCCCTTCGGCTCAGAATCCAAGCGTATCTGAAGTTAATACACTTGAGGACCGGTTTCTTCTGCTGACGGAAGGTGGAACAATAGTTTCTGACCATCTGAACCCACTTTCCTCTTACTGATTTTGGTTCATTTGTTTTTTTCTTACCAAAAATATTCATGAATATTTCTTGTTAAGATCAAGCAGAAACTTTCTCAGAGGAATTAGATCAGATAAAGCCCTGAACATTCCAGCGTTCCTTATGGCTGAAGCACTGACAGCATGTTTAAGTAACTCTGGCCTGGCATTTTCGTCTTCCCTTCTGCTTATTTTTTTTATGAAAGCACATTTTCCATCATTTTATGGAGACTCAGCAATCAGCTTAGTTTTTAGGAAGGGAAGGATGAGAAAAGTAACCACAGTCAGAGGGAGAGGAGAAGCTTTTAATGACTTATTGCAACTTTTTGTGGTTTGGCTACTTTAAGGAAGCCGTGGCATCCTTACTGCATTGCAGGGTGGCCCGGCTTAGCTAAGGCTGAGCCATGGGAACCAACCCACTGAATGGGACAGGCTCCCAGCAAAGTCCTCACTGTTTACTTACTGCATTTATGCTGCCTTGCATTAATGCCTGTGGAAAGACTTCCTTTCTTGTCTCTTAGTGTGATGAATGGTGACAAGTTAGTCTGGACAGGCTCTGCAGCTATAATAGGTTGTGCTAGGACAGGCGGTATTGGGCTCAAATGGAGCTTTTTTTTTTTGAGTCAAAGTACTCTGCGAGTTAAGAAGATGGATAGGACTTGACATCATCGTTTATGCTATTTCTGCTTGTTAGTATCTGTCCTAGATAGTCCCATGTCCTTGGTGGACTAAGAGGAGTCCCAGCCAGTCTATGGGTCTCTTCCAGCCTAAATTTTTCTATGATTCTGTAAGTGCGTGTAGAAGAGATGTGTTAGCCCTTTGTTCTCCCTGAAAGGCAACCCAAAAACCTGCTAATAGCAGAGATTTAATCTCCATACTTAGTCTTGTTTTATTTCCCCAGGCCTCTTTCCACCAGCAGTGGGATATGTGCCTATGGCGTAAGACCTTAGTGACAAAATTTTTTTTTCCAAATTGCCTGCAGTGAGATTTCTATAGCACATTGTTTCCCTGACAGTTACTCACAGAGGGTTTTTGTTCTCAGCTGAATTCGTGAAGCGGGTACTAATCCAGCCCTACACATAGTAGGTGTGGAGCTGTTTTCCTGGCAGGAGATGCCATGGCTGGAGAGGCGAGGTTGTGCTGCTTGGCTTTGAGCAGCCCTACGTCTTAGTCTGGTGTGATGTGGGGTCTGCACTGCGAGGTGGTGGGATGCAGCTTCCCATGGAGGAGCTTGCCAGATAGGTTGAAAAGTCAGATCCTCGTGCAGGTGTGTATTCTTATGCTTAAACATAGGGATCTTTGCAGGTCATCGTTTAACTGAGGTTCAGGGATGCCCCAATAGTGGTCCCTCCTAAGCAAAAGGTCTTCCAAGCACTGGAGCGAAGAGAAGTAAAATGGGATTCTGTGAGAATATGGCAAAGGTACCACACATCCTTGCTGCCATCTGTAAAATCACTTATTTTATGTGCCTGTTCTGTGACAGGTGATGTGAGAGTAACTTCTTTACCCTGGAAACTCTTGTTTTCGTGACGAATGCTGGTAACGATTGCTGCTTGGTTTGGTTTTTATGAAGAAGGGGTGACAGATGCTTTTCCATCTGCACGTATCTCATTAGAAAGTCCTAGATCTTTTTGGGTCTCGCAATCTGGTTTTAGGGTAATAACTTGTGTCCGTAAGTGCCTTTCTGTTCTGAGTCCCAGTGTTGGGGTTGTTGGTATCCGAGTGATCCTGTACCAAGTATTAAAAACTACTGTCTATGGCACCTTCCGATAGAGACAGGAAGCACAGCTTTGGGTTCTGCCTTGTTTTTATATGGGCTTGCAGACTGATACAGACTACAAGTGATTTGTTAACATAGGTAACAAAGTTTGCAGTAATGAGTTGCATATCTTTAACTGCTGCAGTGATTTAGGTGGCAAAAAAGGAGTAACTTGACTGGCCTGAAAAATGAAGTCTGGCGGTGTCAGATTGTCTAAGCTTTGTCAGGACGGGCCCAAAATTCAGACTTTTTGGAGGTCAATTTGCTATCAAACTTATACAAGACTTTTTTATCTTAAATCACCCTTATGGCAGTCTCTGTCATGGTTATCTGTGTTGTCTCACAGAGTTCTTTACCTGCTGATCTGCTCACTGTCAGCGTCACTGCTGGCCTGGCCGCTGTGGGAACAATGATGGGGGTGTCACGTTTTCTCCTTTTCTCTTATGAATTCCTCCTTCTCTGCGTCCTGTAATGTATTTTGTATGCTTACATAGTTTTGTCAGTTCTGTATCTATAACTTCTATATCTATACCTCCTTTAGTCCCCTACTTGCTTTCTATTCCTTTGCATGGTCCTTACATATGAAAAGCCAAACCAGGACTTGTCAAGTTCTCTTTAATGGGGCAATCAATGGCAGGTACAAAAATTGCTTGGGTTCTTCGTTAGTGATTTCCTGACCTGGTAGCAGCGCTTGGACGAGGTGTCTGTCACTGTGGCATCTCTGATGTGTAGAGCCACCTGGGATGCGCCAGTGAGGCTGTGGTATGAGATATTAAAAGATAGGCTTTGAAACCACACAGTGTGCCATGGGGAAGGAGGGGAGGATGGGCTGATCATTAAGTAGAGAAAGCCTAAAGTGTGCCTCGTGGGTCCTCTGTTTATCCCAAAGGATGAACGATTCAGTGGGAAGGTGAGGTGGGGACGCAGCATTGGGAGGACCCAGGCTCGGTAATGTGTACCGCATGGCTTGAGAGCTCCTGCTCTGGGGAACACAAGTGCTCGTGAGCAGTGGGGAGGGAGGCAGTCCAAGCCCCTGGGGTGGTGAAGGGCAAACAATGGCTGCTGTGAGAGGGAATAGGTAACGTACAGAATTAGAGCAGGGAAAGGAATATTAATAAGCTGAAAATACAATTAAAAAGCAGCCGCTTTTTAGGCAACCAAAGAAAAACCCAGAGCAGCTTGGCTTTTACGTTTGTGTTCTGGTCCGTTGCCTAGGAGCTTCATCTCTGCTAAGACAACAGACCAAATGTGCGCTTACGGACTGCCTGTGCAGCTGCAGGATGGATGCTATGAAGCCGAGAGATGGGAAGATGGGAGACATCAGTGGAGAATCAGATCTGTTTCCTGCGGGGAGACCTCCTGCAGTGATCCTCTGCTACCCCATTGTCCCTTTGTGCTATTACATACCAAGTTCAGCCTGAACCTCTTCCTCTCGGTCAATCCCAGCTGGCAGAGGCAGATTGGGAATGAAGGGGCCAGCAGATGGGATGTCTTGGAGATCATACCTGTCTTGACCTGAATCTGAGAGCATGTGCTCTGTGTCATTATTGTCATCCCCTGACACTAGTTTCGAGGTATGTTGGTAGCTATTAACCTTCAAACAACAGCTCTGGAAGGGAAGAGGAACTTGACATTGAGGCTTTTTCCCCCCCAGAAGTCCTTACTAGAGTCAGGGATGGACAAAGCCATGATGGGTTTAGTGCCAAGGAGAGAGGAGTTATCAGGCTCATTGCCACAGATCTATATACTCCCTTGTCTGTGTTTCATGTGTTAGAAGTTTTAGGGAACAGAAATAAGGTTGATGACCATGACTTTGTGATGGATAGCCATGAAGGTGGTGTGGATGACAGAATTTTGTGACATCTCCAGTTAAAAATGGGATCATATGACCACCATGAATAGCTTAATGTCAGGGAACTCTGTTGTTAAGGAGTCACAGCCCAGTGTATACATATGTAAGCTGGGAATTTCTAGGCAGGCAGTTGAAATTATTTGCACAGCTCATCATGTTTTTGATGGCATTCAAAGCTCCTGGTGGCCTGCTTTTGTCTTGGCATGTGAATGGAAAGGGTCATGTAAAGCTTTCAGGTTGACAGGACTGTCTCAGTTACGGTTTGGGGAAAAGCTGGCATTCCATTTTTGTCCAATGTTGGCCAAAGACTTGATAAGAATTCAGAATGGGATGCTAGTATGGACAAAACCCCTGTAAAATAGGAATAAGTTGTGAGGCTGTGGCATGTGCAGCTTAAAGGAAAGGCAGAAGGGAGATATAACTGTCTCAGTAAACATGAGGATTCCCTATAAAGAAGACTGAGGCAAGTAATTTTCATCCATCAGTAACAGCAGAGCAGGTAATGAAAGCCTTAAATGTGCACCAGGGAAAGTTTAGTTTAAATACTAGATGGGTTGAATTTCAGTACCTTTTTTCATTAAGAAGGGAGAGTGCCAGTGGGTGGTTCACCCTCATGGCTGAGGTACGGAAAGCTGTGCTTCGTGCCTCTATTGGAAGATGCTCTAAACACTATTCCTAACTGATTCCTACCCAGTACAGGCTGCAAAAGTAAGCGGGGAAATCGTCCATGCCAGAGAAATCAAACCCTTCCAGTGCCTCGCTCTGAAAGGTGGAGGAAGAGTCAGGTATCAGCTGTGGGGTGGTTTAGGGGGGCTCAGGATCACATCAAGCATCTGCACGTCAGCTGTGAAATGCTTGGTGAGACATCGTGGGGGTGCTGACTGGTGTGCTTCAAGGAGTGATGGGTGCACTGGCCCTCGGGCTCTGCTTCAGTCAACTCTGTGTTCAGCCTACATGAGCATGGGAAGAGCGTGTCTGGCTGTGCGGTTGTCTTCAACATACCTGTTGGATTGAAATCAAGTAAAAGCACTCAGGCAGCCTCTTCTTAAATTGTGCCTTAGCTGTAACTTGGGTCCGCTCCATCAGCAGTGACGAGCGAGCAGTTGCAGCACTACGACTGGCACCACCATGCTGAGGTTAAGGGCAGTGACACCGAGCAGGTACCCAGCGTCAAGCTGAGAACGTCCTGTGGTCAGCAGACCGAAAGACTTAGTGTTCCAGAAGCGTGCTAGCGAAAATCACATGGGTGTGACAATACATGTGCATTGAGGTGCTGCAGCTGCTTGTGAGCATGGCTAGGGCATCGCTGGAACGCACACAGGAGCAGCTCTGCCATCTCCTCGTTTGGGATGGGTGCTTCACGGACTGATTAAAGCAACCATGCACTGCCTGCTGAGGAAACACCCACTATGGTATATGCTGCCGCTTTGCTTGTAATTGAACCGGGTGACTTAAATATGTTTGATGCAGCGGCTCTGCAGGGGAAGCTGTTTGAGGGTTTTGTTGGGATTTCTATTTATTGCATCGTTAGTAGCAGTTGAGGGTTTTGCTCTGTAACAACAGGCTCCTTTGGTTTATGAAGTGTGTGTAAATCCACTGCCAAGCTCCCACTGTGCAGCACACTGAGCCCTGCGCTCATCAGGCAGCAGAGCCTTTTGTAGGACCCCTGCGAATAAAATCCCAAGAGTGGTATTTTGATTAATTACATTGCCACGAGAGTGTGTGTAGAGGTTTGTATCACCGAGTCCATAAAGTAGAAGGGATAAGCTAGTTAGAGTAAATGATACTGTTCATGTGCACACAATTCAGGTAACCAAGAGGTGGGTAGTCCCAAAAGTTGATGGGCAAGAGGCTTGGGGACGTCTGCGTGAACATGTTGGGACTGCAGCCGTGAGGCTGTGTTAGTTGGGTGATGTGCCTGGGCGTGTAAGCCCCATACAGAGGAAGGCTTCAGGACAATACTAGCTTGTGCCTGGCAAGCTCAGCACACACACAAGTTTTCATGTTGATGCTGGGTTTTGTGCTGTTAGTGAGGTGGGAAAGGCAAGAACTGTCTTGGAATCTTCTGCAGCTTTGTTTTGTTACTGTGGAGCTGTTGCTGAGGCATTTGCAGTGTCCCGGTTAGCTGACAAAAATCAAAGCAGACGTTTAGGGCTACGTGTTTTCCATCTTCCCGTGGACCCTCAAGTACAGTGACTATGGGAGCGTGGGCAATGGGTTTTATTAATCACAGGAAAAAATGAAACCTTTATCACCCAATGGGCTTGCTGTGCTTCCTTGAGAATGTCAGCCAGCTTCTTAAGCACGACCCAAAATAAATACAAATCGAGTCCCACTAAAATCGCTTGTTGGGAAGTTTGCGATGAACAGTTCTTGTAGCAGGTATCTGACTCCTGTCTCCTCCTTCTGCTGTATGAACAAACGCTTTAGTTCTCTTGCTCTTTTTCCCCTTTCAGGCTCTGAATACAGAGCTGTTCTGCACCTCCACATGGTGCTGTCTGTGCGTCAGCTCCTGACTCTGCTTCTGTTGGTGCATTAAGGACGTGGGAGCAGGACTCAGGCACTCCCTTTTCCCTGCTAGACTGAATCAAACTGCTGCAAACTTATTTTTCTTGGCAAATTGAGTGCCAAGGTCAAGCAGAAACAGCATAAACTCTAACAGGCAGTAAAAGAGCTATATTTCTTAATAAAATTGTGTATATTAGTTCCATGGAGATTTTTATTTATGTTTTTCAGAGTAATAGTTTGGCTCCAGTACTTGCGGCTCTGCCATCCTGTGGGTATCCCGGCAGGGTTGGGGCTGGGAACTTGTACTGCTTCTGAACTTTGCTCTTTTCTCATTCAGCAAACGCGGAGGATGGAAAAGCTGCTCCGCTCCTCATGCGGAGGTACCAGGAACATTGCAAGGGCAGGAAGGGTAGTAATGGAGCCAGATCTGGAGAGCAGCAGTGGGAGGTGGCTGCCTGTCTCTTTCCCCTCTTCATCCCGGCAGTCAGGCGAGTGCTGCCCTTTAGTTTATCAGATGTGTCCTTTCCCCTTAGTATTACTGATTCCTCTCCTTTACATTTCCTTCCTTTCGTTCCTCCACCGCCTGAAATTTCAAAATGCATATCTTTTTCAGAGCTGGCAAGAAGCTATTCTGATTCATGAGGAGGAATTTCAGGTGCGGCCATCTTTACATAACCTTTTTTTAATTGCTCATTAAAGTGTAACAAGTTGCTGGTGATGGGAATTAATTTTTTTTCCCCTTGCAGGCAGCAGTGGCATGCCAAGGTCAATGAAACCTCAAAAGCATCTATCAAACACCTGGTCTGCTGGGATTGCACTGCCGCTGACAGATGTACATTTTTAACCTGGCTGCTACATATTCACTTAAGCTGCTGTCGGAGAACAGAGGGAAAGCGCAAACAGGGAAAGCATTGGATTTTTCTCATGTGAAAATAGCTCCCTTTTCTTTCATATTATTTTTTTAAGATAAAAAACAGAAGCAAGCTGCTGCTGGTAGCATTGGGAACATTTTTTCCTCATCTGATCCAGCTGTACAAACCTGCGCTTGAGTCCAGTGAGTCAGGTAGGGGAGGGAGTTAATGGGCAGTTAAATAATTTGGATGCTCTGTTTAGTTTTATGAGGCTCAGAAGTAGTTTCCAAACCTGAGGACTTTGCGGTGCCGTCTGCCCATCCCCAGTGGAGTGGGAACTGCCATCAGCAGTAGGCAGCATGCCAGCTCGGCGCAGCCAGTGTTGCAGGACGCTGGGGCAGGAGCTGCTGCAGCACTGCAGGCAGAGTGCCTCTTGGGTCACTCCAAGCATCGGAGGCAGTCCTGGGGGTTGTGGTTTGCTTCTCTGGATGGGTTATCCAGCTCTAGAGTGACTTTCTTGGGCAGCTGGGGTCTGTGCTACCCAGCATTGCAGGATGATGGCCAGAACAGCGTGTGCACAACGGTTCATGCTGGGTTTGGTATTTCTCCTCCGCATCCTTCCCGTTTACATTTCTCCTGCTGTTGGTAGCTCTGATAATCTTTAGGGCTGTTTCTTTGACTGTTTTTTACCAAATAATGTAACTGGGTTTCGTTGATCCCGTCCAGTGGCTCTTTGCGTGCTGCCAGTGTAGTGCGTTAGGCTGTATGTGGTGCAGGCTGGCTTTCTTTCACCTTGCAAAACCCAGTGGTTTAGACCTATGTGTGCTGGAACCTTTCAGCATAATTAAGAAAAAAAAGGAAATATTTTGAAACCTTTAATCTCTCCAAATAAAAAGCCTTCAGAAATTTTTGCCTCGCTTTCTTTTTTGGCAATAATTTGGTGCCTGTGCAAACACTACAGCTTACTCATAAATGTATTAATTTTTCTTTTTGGATGGAGGAGGTTGCTGGTGTTTAGGAAGATGTACAGTGTTTTCCCCCTTTTTTTTTTTCTTCCTCTGTCATAGTTGTATATGCAACTTGACAAGAGATCTTGGCAGCCGCCTTCTCCAGAACAGTAAACAGAGCCAGTGCTGCAGTGGTTTGCAGATAAATAATGTATTACAGTCTGTCAAATACAGCTTTGAGCAAATACCACTTTAAAGGGTCGTATATTGTGAATCCGAATATTATCCTACAAATCATTATTTCCCAGACCCTTTTGAATCCTTATTACACACACCGCAGCTCTCAGAACAGGTCACCTTTTTCAAGTACCCCTAAACCTGACAGAATTAGTGTTAGCAATACATCTGCTATTGGTGTTTGTTTAGCCAGCATAAATAAGCTCAAAAATCATTCCTCAACTCTTTTCTTTCCATCCAAAAGTCCTTGTAGATTTAATTCTTTTTTTTTTTTGTTATCTCAATTGGAAATCAGAAGTGGTGTGCACACATTTATTTTTTTCGATGCTTGCTTTGAGATTTTAGGGAATATATAGTTTGTTTGATTGGTTTATAGGAAAAGCCTTCCTAGAAATTTAAGAGCCTGTTAAAATATAGCTAGGTATTTTACTGATGTAAGTATTTAGAAAGGATAAAAGTTATATTGCCGGGATGCCTGGTTGCAGTTAGTTTGAAGTTCAAGAATACCTACATCAAATTTATAGAAGAGAGGTTTAAGAATATTTCCAAAAAATAAAAACATAATAAGTTGAAGATGCTGATTCTTGCACAGCAGGAGTATTATGCTTCGTGGTATTTGTGTTTAATATCCCCTTTAAAGCTGTGATGTGACCATGTCTCATATTCTTCCCTGGTGTTTATACAAGGCCCCGCAGTAACTCTGAGGCGCCCAGGCACTGATAGGTATGGACATAATTGCAGAAAATGCAGTGCATATCACTTCCTCCGTGCAGCTCAGCAGTTGGTATTCCCATCGCAGGACATGTCCAGGGAATATAGATTCAAGTCCCAAAGCCCAAACAGAGCAGATTTTCCCCATCATGTTGCCCTGGGGCTGCTGGAAGGGTTGCACTGTAGAGGTAATCGGCAAACAGCATGGGAGGTGCTACTGCTTTTTCTCTTTTTGGCGGTGCTTTAGGAAAAGTCTGAGCTACATTTCCATCGGGCTGTGTTGTGTTACAGCTGCATCTTTCGCGTTGATGGGCTTAGAGGCTCTTGCTGGTTTTGGTTAATCTTAAATGCCATTTGAACCTATGCCGAGTACAGCCAGTGGAAGGGTGTGATGGTTATTTTAACAATCTCCTTCAGCAGACAAAGCAAGCAAAACAAAAGAAGCCACCATTCAGTGTACAGACCAAACCGGCGATGCCAGGTTAGGAAGGAGATGAAATCCCACTTCTCAAGCACAAGGTCTTTATATCCGTTTGTGATTGTACGGTGATGCTAAGCCCTCTCTGAAGGTGTTGGTGCTCTGGCATCCCTCCCCAGGCAATTGCAGAGCTGGTGTTGCTCTCTTCAGCCTGGTGGCAGCAACGACAATACATTGCTTGCTGGTTTTTAAGCAATTTTTTATACTTGCAATCTCTGATTAGATAGGGTTTCAGCACTGGGGTCTTAAGTAGAAATTTCCCATACTAATGCTATAGAATCATAGAATTGTCTAGGTTGGAAGGGACCTTGAAGATCATCAAGTCCAACCACCAACCGAACACTGCCAAAACCACTATTAAACCATGTCCCTCAGCACCACGTCTACCCATCTTTTAAATACCTCTAGGGATGGTGACTGAACTGCTTCCCTGGGCAGCCTGTGCCAATGCTTGACAACCCTTTCGGTGAAGCAACTTTTCTTAATATCCATCCTAAACCTCCCCAGGCATAACTTCAGGCCATTTCCTCCTGTCCTATCGCCTGTTACTTGGGAGAAGAGACTGACACCCCCCCCACTACACCCTCCTTTCAGGTAGTTGTAGAGAGCGATAAGGTCTCCCCTCAGCCTCCTTTTCTCCAGGCTGAACACCCCAAGTTCCCTTAGCCGCTCCTCACCAGATGTGTGCTCCAGACCCCTCACCAGCTCCGTTGCCCTTCTCTGGATGTATTCCAGCACCTCAATGTCTGTCTTGTAGTGAGGGGCCCAAAACCGAGCACAGCACTCGAGGTGGGGCTTCACCAGTGCAACTGTCATTGGTTATGACAAATTTAATGAGGAGGGAGGAGAATCGGCTGGAATGAGAAGTCTGCCCCTGAGGAGTGTCTGGTACCCAAAATTGATCTTTTTCTGAAGGAGGGATGTCCTGGGGGCAAGATAAAATTTCATCTTACATTTTCTTTTCAAAACACCACTGTGTCTCAGCTGAAGCCATGTGTCCCGACGCACCAAGCCTGAACTGGAAGGGACAATTCAGCCCTTACTCCCCAATGTATGGCACTGCAGGGCTGCATTCATAGAGAGATGATGCTGTTTGTACCCTAAACCTTCAGTTTAAATGACATTCCCTGATTTCCCTGTTGTTTCTGAGATTGGAAAAGTCTACATTTACGAGGTGGATGGTCCGAGTCTGTGGCAGCGTTTGCGATGCCCCATCTTCTGTGGTTAAGGAGGACCCAGAGGAGGTCCTCCTGCCCATGCCAGATGGCTCCTTAGCCATCCGAGCTGCTTCATTTCCCGGCAATGAGCCTTGCAGCTGCTGGTGGCAGAAGGAGAGATGAAAGAAGCCAGTGTCTGTGTTTAAGAAGTTCCAGCATGGGGTTTTGTGGTTGGTTTTTTTTTTTTTTTTTTTTTTTGAATAAAGATGTTTCTTGTGGTGGTGTCTCTGAATTGGTTCAGGCTGGATGCATCTCAGAAGGTAGCATTTGATTTCCCGCAGGAGATGGTGGATTGAGTTAGTGGGGGAAAAAAATAGTGAAGTCTGGAAGCGGAGGGATTATGGGTCTGTTGTTTTATGGTGAATCCTTGTATTGCCTTTCTATGAAGTTATGCAATTAAGGGGATGTGGAAGGAGAGAAAATTGTCTGTTTATTGGCCTTCTGCTTTCCTCGTGTGATGAAACCTTTCCTCCGTGCGTTGAAAAGAGAGTAGGGTTGTTTATTCAGACTAATTCAGACTATTCAGCTAAGCTATAAGGAAGCTTACCCACATTTCGGCTTATAGAGGAACATGAAGATGTTCATCCTGTCTGATGGGGTGGGATATTTTGAGGGGTTGGGAGTATTTAATATATGTTTAAGATTATGTGTAGTCTTTTAAATGATTGTAGAAAGTATCCAAATGTTCCATATGAACTGACTGCTGGGACTGGGCTAGCAATGCTTGGTTAGGTTGGGAGTGGGAGAGTGAAATGCTGTGTGCCCCATTTCTCCTGCCTTCTTACCCTCCCATAAACGCCTTTGATTTCCTTGCATGTCACATTGGCTTTTAATAAATTTCAAAATACTGCCTATGATATTTTAGGCTAATTTCTTCAGCATCTTGGGCGTCCTGGCTTGCAGGAAGAACACTGGAGAGTGATATATTTTATTATTTACTGGATCCTTGCTGGTGTGTGGATGCAGAATCCGCTGCTGGCACCAAGTGGCTGCAGGTGGAAGCTGCTCCGGAGGTGTTGGACTCACAAGCCATCTGTGGTGTGTGCATAGATTTTTGGGGCTGCGGTTCAGAGAGGGGTAGGACCCCCCCAATTCCCTCCCCAGTTTCCTGATGGTGGGTGTCACGTGTGGGAACTGCTCCATCCTTTTCTGGCTGGTGCCCTGTGATGCCAGCTGAGTGATTGCCTTGATCATGCTTTTCCTTTCTTTAAGGTATATGAAAGGGAAAAAGGCTGTCAGAGGACCTGTTTGCTTATAATAAATCTCAGTGTGCTCTGCCCTGCATCCCATTCTTGTGGGGTTTGGGTTTTTTCCCCCCCCGAGTGGTTGGAAAAATAACCTGTACAGTAACATTACATGCATGAAGGCAAAGGGTCGTGAGTACCTGGGAAAGGACACTATTTTTCCTGCCTCTTCAAATACCTGGGGGATTTTAACACTGATCGCTGTTCATAGGCAATGTATTAAGTACTGAAAGAAAAATTACATTAGGCTTTCCACCCTCCTTCATTTTCAAGTGGAGGTGATGGGTGAGCTGTGTTGTGTTGGCCAGAAGACATTCAAGCAGGCAGGAGAGCACAGATGTGGTACCCCTGCTCCCACGCAGAGTGGTGGGAAAGGGGGTGTCAGGGGTAGCTGGCTTTTTTAAAGCTGAAATCAAGGGTTTTCCACTCACAAATCATTTGAAGCCAAGTTTCTTCATAAACAAACACAATTGCTAACATATCAGGAAAAAAAAATAGGCAGAACTCTCTCACCAAAATTTTTCTTTCTCTGCATCATCTTTAAATGACACCCCCCACTCATCCCTTCTGTAATTAATTTAAATGTATCTGACACTAGCTTGGAGGCAAGTTTTGAACTTTCTTTACCCATCACTGTGATTTTTGTTGCTTTTTCTCAGTTCAGTGGTGATTATATTTGAATTTGGAAACTGGTCGTTGACCAGCTCTTGCTTGCCAGTCCCTTTCTAGGCTGACCTTTGCAGTGAACACCACTGTGGGGCTGTGTTTGGGAGGGCATAACGCTTGGCTGCCAGGAACTGGCTTTGGGCATCTGTGAGTGTTTTGGTTTAATATTAGAGGTGCTCATTTTAAAGTGAGATAAACACAGAATAAGAAGCATTAATTCCATGGTTTTTAGCCTTTTTTATTTCTTGTGGATAATATTTGTATGGTGTTTTGACTCATCACTTCACCCGATTGACCACCCGTGGAAATTAAAAGTTGGAACTTTTTCGAGCCCCCAGGGAGGGGGAATGAGTTGGTTTATTCATAGGGTTTCAAGACGATTTTGTACTTTTAAGAGATCTGTATAAATATGTTATTTTAGTTCCTTCATCTTAAGTTGTGTTGTCTTTATTTTGTCCTTTAATACAATCTCCCAACTGTGCGATAAAAGACTAAAGCTCTTTCACCTCGTGCAGTGGGTCTGCTGTATGTGAGGCTCTTGCTACTGCTGTGATGAACACTCGGCTATGGCAGTAGGATGGGTGTTCTACTTCATTTTCAATAAACTTTGCAAGATGCCAAAAATAACTGCAAGCATCAGCATGTTCATTGTGCTCCACGTTTCGATACTGCTGCTCAGAGCTGGTGAGATCCTCATACTTGAATTTGGAGTTATTTTTAACAGACGTTGTAGAAAGGTTTGCCTCCAGAAGGGCTTTCCCCGCCTGCCTTAGCTCGTGTCTTTGACAGACGATGCAATGGCTCTTGTTGGGTTTTATTTTCCCTGTAGTACAGAAGAATCTCGGGTGACTGGTCTAGACCAGATTGCCCAAACCCAGAGTTTGTGTGTTTTGTTACACCTCTGTCCATCCTTTCCTTGCATGAGTGATGGTTGAAAAAATGCCAGTAGTACCTGCTGGGAAACTTTTGGGCCAGTGCACTTTGCTTTTGTAATGTAAAAGGATTAGTGGGTGCCAAGTGGCATCAGGTAGCCTCTTGGGGGAAAAAATTGTCATGTGGCTATTTAGACATATTGGTCCAGCTGCAGCTCCCCCCACATCCCCCCCCCACCCCAAGGAAATCCCTAAAATCTTGAGGACCAGAAGCTGAGAAGGTAAATCACAGGAGGAATAAGCATTTTTTCCCATTGCTTATTCTCTAGCTATAAACATTTAGTAATAGGTGCCACTAAATAAGATAACTTAATTTATCAGTTTTCAATAATGACAGTTGAGACGCAGAAGTTAGTTTGCATCGAATTTTACAAGTAATCCTGCTTAAAGCATGCTTGTCTGCCTTTCTCCCAGCTGCACGGTTGCAAACATTGATTGGAAATTACAGCTTTATTCTTAATGTACCTACTTTCCCCAGGAAATTCTTAAACCATAGGTGTGTTTCATCATCTTTTATTTGGGAAAGTCCAAGTGAGAGGAGCGGAAGGGCTCACTGAGACCCTCTGCAGCAGCAGTGGGCCAATTGCTTTGGAACATCTCAGGGTCACGGCTGAAAATGGGAAAGAAAGAGAAAAGCTGGGCTGAAATAATGTGTTTCATCATCGTGCTCCTGTTAAGACTTCTTCAGCGTGGTGTATGGATAACAATCCTGCTGTCTTATCTTAAAGTTGGCACCAGAAGGCTTTATGTGAGACCCATCAGGAGAAAAATGAAGGTGAAAAGTTTATTTTCATTTTTCTTTTCTGGTTTTTTTTTTTTTTTTTTCATCCTGTAGTACAAATCTGACCACTATCTGAATGCCTAGCTACAAAAAAACTCTGAGGAGTTGGTCCGTTTTTTATTTCCCCATCTGCAAGACTGCAGGGAGCTGTGCTGTTACCCCATATGGAGCTGCACAGTGCCCGCTCCTTAATGCAGGGCAGGGGGAGAGGACCGGCGAGCTTTTAGAGGCTGACTCAAGACTTTCCTAACCATATTCACCACTTTGAGGTTGATTTGAGATATTTGTTCTTGTTTCTTATCCTTTAATAAAAGATGCTATCTTGTGCTCTGCTGAAACTTGGGATGTTTGAAGGCAGTTGGTAGAAAAATACTGGTTTGTGTCTTTTGGGCTGAAATTTGGAATATTATAGTAGAAGAGAACATCGGTGCTGCTTTTGAAACAGTACTGACTGCGCATTTTTGTGTCTCTTGAGTACTGTAAAACTTCTTTGCATTTTTCAAACATGGCAGAAAGGACTACCTCTGCTTTTTAATGAAGAACGCATAACTTTCCTCCAAATGAGTTTTCCCTCTCCTTTCCCCAGCATACGAGAAGGGGAGAGGCTGGTGTTTTGTGTCGTGAGTAAATCCCAACCTCTGTATCAGACGACAGTAAAAAGTGCTGTCTTTTTTCCCAAATACTGCGTGGGCCACTCAAGCGAAAGCACAAGGTGCTAAGAAGCAGAACTTGTCCAGTTGGGAGCTGCCTCCTGCCAGCATAGTCTATCCAAACCCCTCTAGCCCTGGCGTTTCATGCATTTCAAATGCAGCAGGAATCACTTGGTATCCCACCGGGAAAAGCAGAAGTCTAGCTGATGCGCTAATAACTAAAAAATATTTACCCCCAACTTGGCATTAGCATGGAAATGGTAATAGCTCGTTTGCAAACAGCCTAGTTCTTACATAGCGTAGTTAAGAGCGTATATGTTAAAAGTGTATAGAGCCAACCATGGCTGGAGCTCTGCCTACGCACGGATTGAAAGCAAGGCTAGTGGATCTGCCAGCTTTCATCTCCCCACCTTGATCTCAGTTGGGTGCCTTGCTGGCTTTTGTGTTAGCTGTGTAATGAAGAGCAGTGGAGGCAGAAATAGTTAACTCGCTGAGCAATATAACGTCAAGTTGGTGGTACTGAGTTGTTCTGTAGGAGTTTAAAAATTAATTTTGTTGTTAAATGTCATCTTCTGGCTTGTGATCAGCTATAGTGTAGGTCAAATGTTTTCTGATAAATTTGAAGGAAATCAAATAAGGGATCCTGAATGCTGAGAGCTGTGAAACCGAAGCTGGTTGAAGTCTAATATTGATGTTGAGCCACAAAGAGGTGGAGGGGAAAAGACAAGATCTGCATTATTCATCTAGGAGAGACACGATGCTCAAACCCAGCACCTTCCCAAGACAGGAGAATTGCTCTTCCCTTCTCCCCACCAGCAAAAGTGCAACTAGTGCTGGAGAGATGGATTAATGGAGAAGACCTTTCTCTGCTGAAGGGCTTGTGGGAAGTTCTGCAGGGCCCTCACAGCCGTGTCCGTAAGGGTCTTGAAGGGACTTAGGACAAGAATAACTTTCTGGGGCTGGGGAAGGTGAGGTCTGGAAACCTCCATGAACCTTCCCTTGCTGAATCCACCTCTACAGGGCTCAGAGCAGAGAAGAGCTACCATGAGACTTAGTTTTTGCAAGATTTTTCTTTCCTGTTTTTTTTTTAACCAGCAGCCCCCTTTATAGCAATCATAGAACCGCTCCTACATATACTTCTTTTGAAGCACACTTGCCCCTTAGCTCAGTCCTGCGCAGATTTTTGATGAATCAGACAAATTCTTTGGATGCTTATTCAGATGTCCAAGCTGGAAGTGCCTGTGAAGAGCACCTTAGTATTTGTTCTTGCTTTTCACCCCTTTGGAGGTGAAAACACCAACACTAGCTTGGTTTCAGGTTAAAGTAATCATCCTGCCTTGTCAAGTCCAGCTCTACAAACGCTGTCCCCCTGCGAGATAAAACTCGGAGGGTCAGAGACGAAGACTTCTTCCAGAGGTTGTCCAAGGAATACCACATAGGGGAACATGTTGACTTACGAATGGGAGACAGTCCTGGGGGAAGTGAATACTCAAGTGCATTAGGATTTCTCCCTCAGCAGTGTTTCCTGCAATGTTCATTTTTTATTACAGTGCCTTTTTACACCCTTCACCTGGATGGAGCTTTCTGCTGCACAGCCTTGTTTTCACCTCCCTTTTTTTTATGTCCCTTTCCAGTTTGAGCGGCACGACCCGGTGGAGGGGCGGATCACGGAGCGGCAGTTTGGCAGCATGCTGCTGGCCTACAGCGGGGTGCAATCCAAGAAGCTCACCGTCATGCTGAAGCAGCTCAAGAAGCACTTCCAAGATGGAGAGGTCAGTGGCAAATTCGGGAAGTTGCGGTGGGGGTAGCCGTCCTGCACCGTGCTAAGAAATGAGTAAACAATCTCCGTCATCTTAAGAAAAGCACCCGCACCTTGTTAAGCAGTGCGGGGAGACACGCTGATTTTGTAGATGATAAATATTTTGCCAGCAGCAAGGAGATGGAAGAGGTGGGAGTGTAGTGGTCGGTGTCCAGATCGCGGTGTAGGCTTGTCTCTATTAAAACAGATGCTGCAATTTTAAAAATATAAATTCGCTGAACAGCACCTTGGGTCTGGAGCCAGAATAAACACTGAAGACGTGTTCCTAGTTACTGGCTCAACCTTGGATTAATTAGCTGCTGCGACTGGGCAGTTTATTATTTAGTTATGAACTTACGTGAAAAATTATTTGAATTACTCATGATTTAGAGAGGAATAAGGTTGCAGATTCTACACTTGTTAATTTAGTGAGAGAACTTGGAATAAGACATCCGTACCAAAAGGACGTGCTTTATCAGGTAAGGCAAGTATGGGCTGCTAAATTACTACACTATTAGAATTTCACATTTGCTTCTATAAAGATGGATTGTTCTTTTATTAACTAGGTTATAAACAAGCTATTCGCCCAAATGAGAATGGATGGAGAGTCTTTGGCTGCGTATTGGGTTGGTCTGACTTTTTTAAAGCCGCTTTCCCCTGACAGAACTGGCTTTTATTTCTTAACTTGTTTAGATGCAAAGTGTGTTATAAACACAAGCGTTGTCCAGGGTCTAGTCCTTTTTTGTCCCTTTTTGGTGCCTAAACTGGACTCTCGCGATGTGCAGGAATCCACAGTTCATATGAAGCCACCCCGGTGACTTTTTTCCGCCCATTTTCTGTGTCTTTCACTGGTGCTGGAGAAGAATTTGGGCATATTGAAGCAGCAGGGCGCGTAGAGTAATAGGTCTCTATTAACTGCAAATAATGCCAAAAAGTTAAAAACTGGAGGAAACTGTAAGTGGGCCAAAAGGCCATGCTCAGAGTTGTGTTCCTGCCAGAGGAGCCACGGTACCTGCAGCTTTTCGTGGCCTTGGGGTGCCAGAAAGTGTGGGGGTTTTTTGCAGATTCCCTCATGTTTTGTAGAAAAAATAGGCTTAATACTTTATAGGCTGTTATCAATGGATGGTGTCAACATGTCATTGGAGCTGAGACATGCTGTGTGTTAATATTTGGAAATTTCACTTCTGAAGCTCTTTGTTGCCGGCTTAAATAAGACCATTGATGTTGCCAAGGTTGTGTGCGTTTATTTGATCTTTGAGCGAGACGCTGCAGATTTTGGCTTTTCTAATACCTCTGCTCCCTTTGATTTTTAACAGGAATAATTTGATTTCTCATGGAAAAAATACTTATTAGTGATGTGTGTCTAACAGAAAATATCAGCTCTGTTGTTAACATTCCCAAAATGTCAATTCTTTTCCTGTGATTTGGGTTTTTTTAATAATATACATATATATACACACACACACATATATATATTATCGAACAGTAGCTGGGTGTGTGAAAAATTAGGCAGAGTTATTTTGGAAGGTTTCATACAACAGATGTTTTCTTCCTTTCATGTGTAAGCCAAGACCCTGACATCTGTGGCAGAGGAAGAACTTCTTGTTTTTACCTTATTCCTCATCCCCGAATCAGCCAGATTGTGTTTCTATTTGCAGATAACCGCATTCAGAGCAAGTCTTTTTCTTTCATTATTCCAAGGACTTTCAAGAANAAAAAAAAAAAAAAAAAAAAAAAAAAGACATTTGCAAGAAACAGAATTGGTGGAAAACACATGATTCCTTAGGCCGGGGGGAATGGAACACCCAAAACCTTAAAATGAGATGGCCTTTTTAACAAGTACAAGATATTTAATGGTTTAAGGAGATGTAAAGGATGCAGGAAGCGCCAGCCGCTTTGCACTGGAAGCGGATAAGCCTCTTTGGCAGCCAGAGCAGCTCAAAGTCAATGCTTATGCAGAGCTAAAGAAATCAGGCACTGAAATCCTCCACTTCAGTAGGTTTTAACTCATGGAGAATCCAACCTGGTGCCTAACTCTGCATTGTCTTTTATACAAGAGAACCTCTTCTTGAAAGTTTGTGGTTTGTTTGTTTTTTTTCCCCTGGGATATTTTAGAAGACCATATCCCTTGCAGATTTGTGTGCAGCACTTTGTATCTAAATACACTTACGTACTTTTATTGGATCACCCTGGTGCAGCTGTCAGTGTTTTTAATGTAGTTTAAATTTCCCCATCGCTTTAGAAATGGGACGGCCATGACCAGAATCACATTAACCACTTTTTGAGCTTTCTGGATAACTTATTCAGGGATGTGCTTGCAAAGTTTTCTTTGTAAATGAATGGAGTATTAAGCCAGAGAACGTTCTCATACTTGAAACTGCAGAAGCTCACTCGACGCTGGGTTTGCTTCTTCCTCTGTGTTTGTAACCCAGACATCTGCAGAGCAAGAAGCTGCTGGGGTCAGGCTCTGCTTTACCTCCCCTCCTATAAAAAGGGAGCAGAGACGGTGCTATCCACTGCTCTCCCTTCGGCTCCCAGACCTCAAAGAGATATTAAAGCCACCCAGCTGCTTCCTTTATCCTGCAATACTTTCCAGTCACTGAACACCTTGTAAGTCAGAGGGTTTATGATGCAAACATGTTTTGCAGGAAGAATTTTTCTCCAAATCCCTTCTTTTCACGCTTCGCTAGTCTACACTTGTAGCAGCGTAGTATCAGCATCTGCCTGGTTTACCAACCTGCTGTAACTCCCCTTTATGCCGAAAGCAGTAGGGGCTTTGACTTGCTACAGCTTTCCAAAGAAAGTTGGAGTAAAATAATTTTAATAGTGTGATGCTGGGAGGGGAATGACAGTAATTGTACCAAACCCACCCGGCAAGCTTTACCTTGGAAATGCAATTTACCTTGTGAGTGCTTTCTTGTGAAATCTGCCAAACATCATCTTCATTGTCTGATGCAGTTACCTTTTCTGCACAAGGCGACCCTGGCAGCCTCCAAAATGTGAAAGCTCTGGTTTAATGTAACCTTTAGCCATTTTCCAACATCATTATTTTATATTCCTGCTTTTGGGAATAACATGTTTCCTTGTAGCAACTGATAATCTGCTTTCATTTTTATTTTTCTTGAGGGGAAAAAAATCCCATCTTACCCTGGATACATGAACTTCTCTGCATATTTGGTGGAGCTGCTACACTCTACTTTGTTTAAAATTGCTTACGATCCTCCCCCTCGAGTTATACTCACACAGCTGCTTTTCTACTAGTAAAAAGGACTTGAGTCATCGGTAGTACTTACAAGCAAAGTCTTTGGTTTATGTCTCCCTAACCACTAGAAAACCAAGCTGACTCTTCAGAAACTAGTGATTCAGGTTGTCTTCTACGCATGCTTTGGAGGCTGTGTAGCGTGTTTTTCTGCTGGGGTGGCAGAGGGTGGGAGCGAGATGTAATCCTTCCCGGATGAAACCTGGGTTCCCAGGTGAGAAGCCCCATTCTTTGCAGAGGGTGTTTGAGCTGTCGTGAGATGCGTGTTGCAGGCAGATAAGCGTTTCTCGAGTCTGCCTGCTTATGTATCACTAGTAATACTTAAATGATGAAAGGATTGAGGCATACGAATCAACAGCTAGATATACAAATGCCTTGAAAGAAGTGATCATCCAGATCCCATGCTTGTTACCTTAGTGCTCTCCAGATATGCAATTTCTTGTGATTACAAATTAACACAAGCCTCTGTTAAATGATGGAAACATCTATTGATCTTTCAATGGAGATGCGAATAACTTATGAAGAGCTGAGCAGCGTTGACAAACACATTCATGGGGAATAGATAAATTCCCATACTCAGACTTCTGACTGATGAAGGTGATCATTCATCTGTCAACTTGTCAGTGCAAGCCTGAGGCTGTCCCAGCCTCTGATTTTATTTTTAGTTTGATAGCTGGAAAGGAATTAATGCTGATGCTAGTCTCAACTATCGGATTCTTCAATAAAATACTGAATTTCGTAATACTGATGGCATTTTTGCTACAGAGATCCGGTGTCTCTGTCCACATGAAAGCCCAGATTTGGAGGATACCCACAGTTTTGCACGGACAGTAATGCTGTTTGGCCTTGGCATCTGCCGTTTCCTGGTGGGAAATTCCAGGAAAATGCAAAGTTGGAGCTCTTCGCTTAGAATAGTGGCTGGGATGCCTTGCCGCGGTTGCTGCAAAGCTCAGATGTCCCAAACAGAGCAGGTAAACCACAGCACAGTGTCTTCTGCTGGCCTGAAAGCGTCCGTGCGCCTCCTGGTTCCTGCAGGCTTTCCACATTTTTAGTGCTCTGCTCCCAGGCAGGAGCATGTCAATCAGGAAACGCATAGCAGGGAGATGTCCGGATGGGCATCTGAATTGCAAAGATCTTTTCTCCTCTAGATCTGTTGTACAAAACAGGAATCTTTGCGGTACTTCCTGTGGAAGTACCGAATAGATTTGAATTTTTTTTTGTTGTTAGGACCGTATTTTATTTAATTCTGCCATACATCTTTTAGCCTCCTGCTAGGGAAGTGGAGCAAGTATAGATTTAAAGAAAGCTCCCTGTACAGTAACTGGGGATTTATTTCAGGTCCATTGTCCATGTGTGCATTTTGCTATCTCATCCTTTTTGGTCTGGATCCATGAATCCAGGGCTGACAGAGCCTGCTGTTGCACTTGTCGGTGTGCACGCTGTGCAATGTACATCGGTGGTGCATTGCCACATGCTCAGTTAGAGCAAAGGTAGGAACAAGCTGCAAATTTTCTGTAGTACTTCTGCTTACAATTCTAGGGGCACCGTGTCTGTATGAGAAGATCGTAAAAAATGTACTTTTTCTTTCAAAAAAAGATAGGTGGCTTCTTTCCTGATTAGAAGTTGTTGGGAAGAGTTTGAGCAGGGTTACAACAGATCATATAAATTTAGATTTGACAGTACCCGCTGAACCTACGCTCTTCCATCCAGACCATGAAACTGTGCCATGTTATGCAGTTGGGATTTTTAGTATCTTGCTATATAAGTCTGTTGTGCTAGACAGCATAGGAGGAGCCTGAACCTGAACTCCTCTTGACAAGCTGATTTATCTCTTCCAGAGAGGAAGGCTGAGTGGTTATTACTGTGGCGATGATTTACCTCCTCCGTTGGCTCTGAGCCATGGCTGTGGTGGGGGAGTTTGGAGGCTGCAGCTCTTGTCCCAGCATTGATGCAGTTGTGCTGGAGCTAAATGGGTGGATAAAATGGGGTGTTGTGTAGTGGAACCAGGTGGGGGTCCTGGACCTGCACTTGTCGGCAGCTGCTCTCCCAGTGGGCTCCTTGCTGATCAGATTGGTGCAGAGGAGTATGTCACTTATCCCCTCTCTGCCCATTGGCTGTGTGGGGATGCAGCGGTGCCAGCACTGAGGGATCTCCGGATGTATTGCCGTGACTATCTGGGTGCGTGGCTGTAGGTGCGCACCGAGCACATGCTCACCCATCCCAGGGTGAGGCAAGCCCCGGGTGACTGCCGGTAAGTAGAGCAGATGGCGATCCAGCCCCGCAGCGATCCTGCCACCAGCAGCAAAGCTAACTGGGGCACATCTATATGTGCTGTGGTTTGCAGTATCACCTTTTGCGACACTGGGTGAGACGTGGATCCCCCCAGGGATCCCTGAATTTCTTGGGAGAGACCGTGCAGTGCTTGAACTATTTCATTATTGTCATTGCAAGTGTGCAGACTTGAAAAAAAATTATAAACAAACTCACTTGTAGTGGTCTCCTGCATCACAGCCACAGGCTCATGGTGTGTCCACTCTTCTGGGCAAGAGCTGGCTGCAGAGCGAGGGCCAGAGAAATGCTTTTTGGTCTCTGCCACCACTGACTGTGCATGGGTAGGTCCCTTCCCATTGCACAACTAGTGGGGCTGGGAGAGGAGCAGAGATGGTTAACAAAAGTACGGATTGCAACCCATATCTGCGGGTGCCAAGGTGGGAGTGTTTTGAGTGTGCAGATGGATTCCCCTCTGGCTACAGCTTCGAGTCACTTTGTTGTTTGTAATCCAGGTAGTGTGACAATCTCCTTTTTCCCATCACCGTAAGACTGCCTTTTCTCTGTCCTAGGGTTTGACGTTTGAGGAGGTGGAGAGCTTCTTCACTTTTCTGAAGAACATAAATGATGTGGACACAGCTTTGAGCTTCTACCACATGGCTGGAGCTTCGCTTGATAAAGGTATTAAAACTTCCAAGATGGACAGATGATGAAAGCTTGAGGGAGCATGACTCATGCCGTGTTTTTGGAGTTGGGAAGATGTTGAGTGAGCCCAGGCTGACAGGTTAAAAATGTACTGAAATCACAGTTCCTTCCTGTAAGGAGAGGTTTAACTTGCTATGTCCATGGATAAAGAGGGATTTCAGGTTTTATACTTTCCCAGTTTTAGATATAGGGGGGGGAAGGCTGAAATGCATAGCCTGAATAGATTAGGAAGCAGTGATTTCATAGCGACTGATTAGTAAGCGTTGATATCACGGTGATATCTTCAGCAGGACCATTCAGGCCTGATGTGTGCAGAGGCAAGATGACCTAGTGAGTATATTGCTCAGGCTGTGGGACGAGAGCACAGGCACACCAGTGTTTCTTCTTCATCCCTGTCTTCTGGAGTGAGGTTTTTTTCCTTCTTTTACAAAGTACTTGAAAAATTACTGTTGGCAAAGGCAAGCGGTATTATAAGAAGTATTCTTGCAAACTGTATCTTCTGTAGAGGGTCACCGTGACTGATGTGGCAGAGGCACTAACCCGCAGTGGAGCTGGGGGTAGGAACATTTCAACCCTTGTTTTGTTGCAGCTTTGCTTAAAAATAAGAGGCTTTGCTTAGAAATAAGAGCTGTGTGGCCAGATACTGTGTTTCTGATCTGAAATCCAAGTAATGGCAAGCATCTTTGGAGCTCCCAGGTGTGCTGGAGGGAAGGAGGGGGAGCTCTGGAACCCCACTGAGGTCCCAGACTGAGCATTAAAGTCTGTCCAGAGGAGGCTGTCTCCAGATAACCCACAGTCGAGAGGCTGCATGTGGCTGGAGGAGCTGGTTGAATAAATCCCAGAGCTGGTGTTTCCTGGGGATTTTGGTAATAGTGTGGTTTATTGATCAGACCAACCCATATCCTTCTTCATCTCATTGTGTTTTTCCTTTTCTAAGCTAATCCGTATCAGGTATGTTCTCAGATCTGACACACTGAATATTTTTTTTAAAAAAAAAAACCATACCATACATTTAAAAAAAAAAGTCCAACTCTCTACTGCCAGGATCTGTCACAAATGCGTGCTTTTCTTTTCTAGATCTATTTTTTTAAGAGTTGTTTTGTTTTGTTTTTTTTTTTTAAANACTTTTATTTTGTGGAAACTCATTTCTACTAAAAAGTTAAAGCTGATGTATTTAGGCAGCTGCAAAATTAAATGTTTCGGAAGTAAGCTATTCTTCCAACCGGTGCTGTTGTGGGAATATTAAGACATTAATAGGTTTTGGGGCAGTGGATTTACAAAGGGAGTCAAATGTGTCACACCTCTTCTTGCGTATGTCAACAGCCCTCCTCGTCTTTGATTTTTTTGGGAAAATCATCTGTACTCTTTGTTTTAGATCACTGTTATCTTAAGACTTAAAGTTAAAAGAACCTGATAGGTTTTTCTTTCATTTAGAAGTAAAAAGGAGCAGGAAATACCATATATGAAATACAGATGTGCTGCAGCTGTGTAGACCTCTTTCTGCAGCTGTGTAGACCCCTTTCTGCAGCATCCCATGAGGAGGTAATAGCCCAGCAAATCCAGTTTACTCAGTGTCTACAGTAAATCAGCAATTGCACAGTCGTGGAATATGTATTTGTGGAGTATTTAGGTCCATGCGCAGTTGGTAAATCAGTGTGATTGCTGTTTAATTATGTGCGATTAATGAGCTTGTGCTGGAGTTGCAGCCACTGAGCTGGGAGCCCTTTGGCTGGAGTAAGAAACCTCAGGAAGGGTTGGTGGTGTGGCTTCAAACCACTGGCGGGCTCGGCTGTCCCCGCAGCCCCCTCTCTGCCTGCAGGGTCCCGGCTGTTGGGGGAGATGTCTTCGGGCTCGAGCAGAAGAGGAGGGTTGTCCTGCAAATCCCCTCTGCGTGTGTCTGGTAGCTGCCACGAGTTACCCCTCACGTCCTCCTGTGCTGCTCAACCCAGAGATGCTCCTGTGTATCTGGTAGGAGGGGTGAAGAGAGCATTTTGCTGTGGTCCTAACGAAGGTGCAAAGCAAGCCGCAGCGATACACCTGGGTTTTGCAGCAGGGATCTGTGTGTTCCCATGCCTAAATTGTCTGTGTGTTACCCATTTCCATACATGTGCACTCCGAGTCTGAATATTGTACCCACAAATCAAATAAGCGATAAATGGGGTGTACTCTTCCAGAAGTCAAGCTTTCACAAGGTTGCTTATTAAAAACCAACAAATGTAAAAATTACTCATCATATGGGAGGGGGAGGAAGGGTTTGTGTATCAAATAAATTGCTGCTAACCTAATGCAGCAAATGTTATTATAATTTTAGAAGACTGTTTAAAGTTTAAGAGGAAAAAAAATAGATGGCACCAAACAGCCATAGCTTGACAACCACTTTTCTGTATGGAACTAAGTAGCCTTACCAGGCCCTTACCAGGTCCTTAAAAGGACCATAAACCTGTATTTTAATGACCCATAGAATAACACACAGATTATTTGTTGGTCCATCTTTCATTTTACCAGGAACTTAATAGCTTGTCATTCTCTTAAATCATAAGCATTACTTAGAAAACTTTCCCAGCCTGGGCTTACAGCCTGGCAGCAGGACAGGAGCCGAATTTGTCGCTTATTCCCCTTTTGAGGCAACGGTGTGAATTGCACATTTTTTTGGCACCGTCTGCAGCCAGACTTTCCAAGCAGCCGTTCTGCTGGTGCCGACAGAGAGCCATGGCATAACTCCTTTGTGTTTCAGGGCAAGGCACAGATGTGTTTTGCTAGAGATGGGCCAAAGCAAGGGGATGGCTGAGCCCACTGCTTGCTCCGGTGGCTTGGAGCGGGACTGGAGCCCAGGAGGGGTTAATGGAAGAACGCTTTGGAGCTTGAAATGGCTGCAGACTTGGCAGGGAATTTGGAAGGAGGTAGGGGTGAGTTTTGAGTGCAGCAGGTAGTTGTTATCGAATTGCAGTTTGCTTTAATCTGCCTTCAGAGATGGATAAAAGAAGTCAGTCTCCAATGGAGGCACAAGACAGGTGGCTCCTCTGGAGTAATCCCATGTAGTCAACCCTGTTAGATGTGGGTGGTCAGGACATCTGTAAGGTGGGTGAGGTTGGCAGGGATCTCTAGAGACCCTCTAGTCCAACAGGGTCACCTATAGTGGCTTGCCCAGGGTCACCTCCAGTTGGGCTTTGGGTATCTCCAAGGATGGAGATGCCACAGCCTTGCTTGAGTGTGTAAGAAAGCCTGGATGAGTATTTGTGATAATTTGCCAGAAGGAGGAGCCAAATGATGAAATCTGGTGTCTTGCAGAGGCAAGTCAGGGTCATGGGTTGTCACCTTTGCTGTGCATTGACATATCTGTGTCTGCACCCTGACGGAGAGGGACTGTGGAAGTGCTTGGCACCATCTTCTCAAGCAGGAGGGGTCTGGAGCTCGGCTGCCCTTTGGTTTTAGTACGTGCATAATTGCAGTGCGGTTTTCGCCAAGCACTGATGCAGCGAGTGGTTGGGCAAAGCTCTGTCACAGCAGAGGATGCCTATCCACAAGCCTTTGACAAATCAGGTTGGTGTAACCCTGAGGAGAAGCTTTCCATAGATTAACAGCTCCTAGAAGATACTGAGTACCTTTCAGTTTAGAAACAACTTTCTGTGTTGGAATCTCCTTTCTTTACTTATTTATGACTGTGCATATTACGTAAACAGTGGATTGGCTCTGCCTTTGGTCTGGTAGCTCCACTTTTTCCCCAGAAGCGTGATCTCCTTGACTTTCCGTCATGCTCCCTTTGATGTCAAAACAGTTTCTACTCAGCTGCAGGGCTGCAGCCTTGTGTTTTGAGAAGAAAAAGAAAAATGTGCTGTGCCACAGGGTTGCGTAGGGTTTGCACATCTCTTCTGGATGGATATTCCAGTATGTACACATGTGGATGATCTGAAAAAAATTAAATATGTTTTTGCTAGCTATATTGTCAATAATGGCATCTGATGTTTCCAGCTGGGATGCTTAAAATGAAACATGTGTATCAATGTGAGACCCTACATAGCCTGATTTCTGGGAGCCCAAAATACATGTGTCTTGCCTCTTGCAGCCTGGGACCACCCAGGGCAGGGAGCCCTGCGCCTGTCACCCTGGGTGATGTTCAGGAAACAAAGGCAGCAGCACAGCTGCCTATTATTTTGGCCAAATGTGTGATTAATCTCAAGACAGAAGAAAAAAAAAAAGTGAAGTTTGCTCTCTGGCAAGGCTCTCGCCCATAGAAAAGCCCGTTTGTAAGCGCTTGGTGAGGCATTACTCACAGTACAGTTCTGGGAATTGGAGTGAAAAAGATAACTGTGTCAGACGCTAAACTTGCATAAAATACTCAGATGGCTCATTAAAGGAACCAGTGGGCGACACTAAGACTTGAAATTTTAAAAGCCGCATAGCTTTTTAAGATAGAAATGTGGAACTCATTTTTGGTGGTATAAAATCCAGGAGACTTGCCTGCATAGAGATAGATGCAGCCATCCCCAAAACCCCAAATCCGGACAAGCTTTGTTTTAGGAGATGTTTCCCCAGACGGCACCTATTTCATTTTGCAGAATGAAAAGAAAAAACACTGGGAGGTTTACTTCAATTTTATTTGCCTCACCGAGATGCCTTGTCGTCTGGAGTGTGTGTAGAAAGTAGAGACACTTGCCCCTTCCTTATGACTCCTTAAAAAACACCAAAATCATTACTGAGCACAGCACAGTCATGCAGCCCCTGTGAAATAACATTTTTGTAGAATTTTTGCATCAAGCAAGAACAACATGATGGAGGCAACACTTTACGCAGTTGGATTAATAAGAGAGGAAGCAGTAACCAGTGGCTGTAAGTACAAATTACAGCTGGTAAAACAGCAGCCGTGAAAAATAAATAAGCACGCGTCAAAGACGAGAGAGGGATCAGGCGACACCCTGTAGAGGCTGAAGGAGGGGAGTGAAAACCCAGCAGAAAAATATGACTTATAATTAAAGAAATCATTCTGCCACTGTTTTTTCAGTATTGGGCTATAGCAAATAACTTCTTCAGTAGTGAGGTTTAATCTCAAGACAGAAGAGAGGGGTCCCCAGAGCACCAGAAGGAGAGGATGGTATCGAAGCTTGGTTGAACACCTTTAGAGAAGATTTACATTTAAAAGGAGTTCAGTGAAATTCGGTGTTGCTGTCTGAGGAAATCCAGATTTGCTTTTGCTGTCTGAAGGTATGAGTCTCCGCTAAGAGATGGCTTACAGCGCTTAAAACCTCTGTCATTGCCAAAGTTGAGAAGTTTTAAAGTGCCTCCCCAGCAGAAGGGGAAAAAAAAAAGCTGAGAAATAAGTTTGGATAAACTTTTTTTTTTTAACCTAAACCTCTTCTACTTTCTTGAGCTTTACATGTTACTGAAGGCCCACAGCAGCGCATGTGGCAGGTAGGAGTTACAGGGCACATTTTGCTGGAGCCAGAACTGTATTTAGGGAACGAGCATCGCCTAATTGGGGAGGAGATAGGTGCCTTTTACAAAGGCTTATATAAAATCCAGAGGCAGGGCATCTATCTTGGTAAAAAAGACTATCCCAACCACCATTCAGCTCCTGCGTTTGCTGCCACGTCGTGTTTGTGGTGTTTGATCCAAGAAGACCTATAAATACTGCATTATACCTGTGCATTTATAGCCACCCGCTCCTCTGGTCCNAGACCTATAAATACTGCATTATACCTGTGCCACCCACTCCTCTGGTCTGGGCTGTGTGTGATGCTGGCCATCAGTCCCGCCCTCTCGGATCAAGGGGGAAAGCTGAAGGCAGCTTTGTCATTTAATTTGTGAGCATTTGATGTCAGTGGGAGCTAATTAAATGGTGGACTATTAAAGCCCTTTTTGGAGGGCTGCTGCCATCTAATGCGCCCACTCGCTTGTGTTGCAGTTCGTTCATTCGATCGTGTTGCATCTTGCTGGCTAATTTGTGCGTATTCAGAAGGAAGGTGAGCCAAAAGAAAATGGATGCGTGGACATGGTGGCTGTCCCTGTGCATAAACGTGAATTCCCTCGTTTTCTTGCTATCTAAGTTTTCTTGAGAGCTGTGCCGTTGTGTGTGGCATGGTATGTTCTGCAGCCTGGTTGGCATGGGTGGGCTGGGAGAGACACACGGTCTCCCCACGGCTCGGTTGGCAAGGTTTGGCTGTAAGGCTGGGGAACAAAATTAATTCAGGTTTGCTTTAATGATTGCATTGCCTCTAACTTCCCCAAAGCAGGCTCTGGCTACCAGCAGGACATGCACAGAAGCAGTGGCCGTATCCTGACTTACGGTGCTCAAACTGAAATATAGAGTAATAACTGCAGACCAGAGCGACATCTCTCATGTAGGAAAGGATTTTAACTCAAAAAGAATAATCACAGGGAAAACAGTACATGCCTATGTAGATATATATTTTTTTAATCCACCTCCTGTTTAATTTCAGTTTTCTCCTGCGTTATTTAGTAAAAGGAGGGATTTTATAGGGGAAGAAGGACCCGGTGGCAGCTGCAGATTCCTCCCACAAAACACCAAACCTCACTCGGGAGCAGAAATGAGGTGGAAGGAAACAATAATCTGAACATTCATGAAAAAAAAAAAAGTCCTATTAGAAACACTGTATGCAGTTTCTAATTAATCTGGTTACGGTGCTTATTTTTTCCTTTCTGACATAAAACCCTTCAAAATTTCTGAAGGGCCAATAGCTCTGCAAAGGGTCCAGAGTACATGAACCCAGAAGAATGCTGTGGATGAAAGCAGAGGCTTTTTTTGGTTTCAGTCTGAGTTTGTGTTGCACCACTTCCCTCTTTTGCACGGCTGAAGGGGAGCGCTGCAGTTAAACGTTCATCCCAATTGCTGTGAGCTCGCTGCCGTGGTGCACAGTCTCTCTGGATGGGGTTTCCACGGGTCAGACTTTGTAGGGCAGCAATTTAACTTAAAATACGCTCATGTTCATGCAAAGCCTTTCTGTTTTATTGAGTATCTGCAAAGTAGCAGAGCGTTTCAGCCCTGACAAACAGTGACAACCAACATTCTCCTCCTTCAATTAGCAGGTGTCTAAGGGAGACTAGAGGGCAGCTGGACACACATGAATGCATGTAGGGAAACAGCTAAACCAACCCAGTGAGGGTTTGTTTTTTTCCATTTATGCAGCAAAATCTACTGCATAACCCTGCCAGATTGATAGCTCCGCGGATTGCTCTTTTCTAGAGGTGTGAATAAAACTACCGCTCGCTTCTTCGCTGATGAGCTCAGCTGCCAGTCTAAGGGGGGGGAAGTGAAATAATTCGTTACAACTCTCTATTTTATTGCAAGGTTAACTTTGTCTTCTCGCTGCAGAGCCTGTTGCAGGGAGAGGGTAGATGGGTTCATTCTGCAGTTATTGGTGCTGGGTTGTTTAACAGGAAAAGTGGTTTTTATTCCCAGCCTGTTGGAACACTGCTTTCATATAGCATGATCTTTGCAGTGCCCTCAGAAGGAGCTGCCTTGTTGATCCAGGAGAGATTTCCTGCCTGGTGTTTGCTGCAACGCTGGCACTTCTTCTGATTTTGTAACCAAAGTGGGGTAAAAAACCCATCTCATCTCGGTGTTTTTAATGTTTATCTCAAACACATGGATAACAGCACGTCGGTGCTCACCAGCTGCCCCTCCACACCCTGTGCGGTGTTGCGGTTAGGAAGGCAAGGCTTTGAGGAACCTGGTTTTGAGGCATGTGTTGAGGACAAAGCTTATTTCAAACCTCTCTGTACATGGTATATTTTTGTGAAGGCAGTTTTCTGTGGAGGAATGAGTATCTTCCCCTCCTCTGCCTGCGTTCGCTGCGGTCAGCAGATCACAATGTCTCGCTAACCTTGTGCCCTCCTCCTGTTGCAGTGACGATGCAGCAAGTGGCCAGGACGGTGGCCAAGGTGGAGCTCTCCGACCACGTGTGCGACGTGGTGTTCGCGCTCTTTGACTGTGATGGTGAGTGACCCCAACCTCATCTCATTCCTCTCGGCCAGGCTGGGTGAGACTCCATCCAGGGGAAGAAATACAGAGGAAAAAATATCAGCCATGAAAGCTTGCCACAACTTTGACTCTTTTTGCCGTGCTACTGTCTGCTCTTTGGCCATGGGTCTGTACTGATCCTCCTGCCCTTCTAGGTAGGGTATCTGATGGTACCCAGCTCCCAAGATGTTGATCTTACAGCACTAGATGCAAGTGTTTGCATCCACAGCCCACTACACAGCTTTCTTCCCCCCCCCAAACTGTTTTGTTTAACAAAATGAGCTATTGTGCTCCAGTGTTGGAAACGAGCCTATCTGGTACTTTGTTATCTCCAAAGTCCTGGACAAATATCAGCTTAATTAATTAATGGCAGCTCTGTGCCCTGCTGGAAAGCTCATTGCTTTGCTGGCCCACAGAGGATACAAGCGCTTCAGGGTAGCTTGTTGCCACACTGAAGCTGTCTCGGTTGATTTAATGAGAATTAGTGGAGTCTGCCATCAGGGGATGACAGCAGCAATTCAGACTTGGAAAGAAGGAAAGTAGCAAAATTCTGCATTTGCCCCAAAACTATCGAGCCAAAACCAGAGACCTCACTGGTGCCCTGCTTCTCCGTGCCCAGTCACTGTGATCTGGCAGCTCTGAGCAGCAGCAGTGATGTATAAACAGACAGTTGTTTGCTTTCTGATATAAATATGGACATTAAAAAAATCTCTTTAATTATTTTATTCCTTCTCGTCCCTCTTGGTTTCAGCCCCACCTGCTTCTTTGCACCTTTCTAAGGTTGCATCTCTTATTTTTCTCTGTGCTTCATTGCCCCTTTCTGATACGATCCTCAAACCAGATGATCAGGCTGGAGATTTGAGTGAACTGAAGCGTAGCTGAATATTCTCTGTTGGCATCCTCTCATAGGAGAATCTGCTAAATATTTTGATAGCAAGCATTTGGGGGGAAAGACTGCGGTTGCCGAAGGAGTCCCTGTAAGGGAGGAATGAAGTGGAAAAGCAAGCACAGACCTCTCTCTTTTTTGTGTGTGTGTTTTCACTCCATTGGTGTTTATAGACATTACCATGCACGCATCAAAAACCTGCAGCACTGGAGGGAATTTTACTCGCCCCTTGATAGTTTGCTGGAATTTCACTGCCCAGATTTGCATTTGGATGTAAGGGCAGGGAAAAAAGCTCTCAAATGAAGAAACTCGTTCATGAAATATAATGATGAGTCTCCCTGTATAAGCCAGAGAGAGTTGCTCCCCTTTGATCTGGGGAACTGATGGCACTGGCGGGTTTGTTTCTTGAGGGCTGATGTCCCTCATATTTCTTCTGTGCCCAAGGACCGGTTGCTTTCCTGTGCTGCTCCGCAGAATCCAAAATCAGTGCTAGCGGCTGTGCGCTGCAGGCAGGGGAGCAAAACAGGCAATGGGATACGTGTGGCATGGTGGCAGAAGGCACCAGCCCCTCAGCAGACAGGTGCCAGGCTGTCAGTCACGGCATAGCTTGCTGCTGTCCCCTCCAATCAACCAGCAGCGCCTTAAATAAAAATCCCAGAGGTTTTAATTTATTGGTGGTTAAGCAACTCCAGAATAAAATTTGCTCCAATTTCCTACAATTTTATTTTTAACATAAATTTAATTGACATAATTCTCAGTAACCTCACTAGATTACTTTAATGAATCTTCCCTTCTACTCCATTAAGAAAAATCTGCACGCGCTCTTACCCCATACTCCCATAATTTCCTAAATCACTTTAAGTAGAGAGTTTCCTGCGGGTGCGTGGGCATTTTCTTTTTCTTTTTCTTTTGCTTTTGCTTTTCTGCCTTCAAGCTGCAGCTCTCCAAACCCTGCAGGATGTGGCTGTGCCAGGCTAAGCAAGGCAGCATCCATAGGGTTGGGATTTAAATGCCGTGGTTCAGTGACCCTGGCTCAGCGGGATATTTTGGGAGCTGGAAGCCAAACGTGATTTCAGTCTCTGCAAGAAATGACGCTTGTGGCTGCTGCCCTCTAAAGTTAGTGCATGCAGGAAGGAGGTTGTTGGTGGGTTTTAGTATTATTTTTTTTTCTTCTTGCAGGGAACGGCGAGCTGAGCAACAAGGAGTTTGTTGCCATAATGAAGCAGCGCCTTATGAGAGGCTTGGAGAAGCCCAAGGACATGGGCTTCACACGACTCATGCGGGCCATGTGGAAATGCGCCCAGGAGACGGCATGGGACTTCACCATGCCCAAGCAGTAGCGGGGTCAGGGAGGAGCGCCCGGCTTCCCTGTCTCAGCCCTGCCACCAGCGCCGCTGCTGTGGACACCTGCAGGGTGGCACCAGGCTCTGGCGAGCCCAGACTGTTCGTAACAGGAGATCTTTGTAAATCAAATTTAGAAATCAAAGCCTGTTGGATTTGCAGCTTCTGCTTGCCGCTGGCCCCTTAATATTCCTCTCTCTCAGGAAAAAGAACTTTTCTTACTTCACCACCTCTGCTTCCTGATGCGCCCTGCCTGCGGAGCTGGGCATCCAGCGAGCTGGTGGGGCTGCAATCAAATCACTTTTATTTATGTTATTACAACATGGCATGGGGTTCATTTTAATTCTTAGATTGCTCCTAAGGAAGAAGCTGTGGGATCCCTGCACGTATCGTACCGGTGGGACTGAGGAGCAGAGGCTGGACCAGCAAGGTAGTGAGAGCACCCCGGAATTTCGGTCAGCCAAATGCTCCATGGGGACCGTTATTTTTTTTAAACGGGGAGCCCTCTCTGTGGGGAATCACCATTCTGTACTGGGAGCAGGCTGAATTATGTTATTTGCCAAGTAAAGCATCATGTAAAGGTGTTGCTGACAACAATGTGGCTCGTGGCTCATCTCTTCTGCTTTGCTCCAGCTTTTTGCTGGTTCTCCAACCAACTCTAGGTGCTGAGTCACCGGAGACGGGGCGTTTTGGGAGGGGGAGAAAAAAATCATAGAATGGCTTAGGTTGGAAGGGACCCCCTGCCCTGGGCAGGGACACTTCCCACCAGACCAGGTTGCTCTGAGCCCTGTCCAGCCTGGCCTTGAACACCTCCAGGGATGGGGCAGCCCCAGCTTCTCTGGGCAACCTGTTCCAGTGCCTCACCACCCTCACAGTGAAAAATTTCTCCCCTTTTTCAGTTCAAAACTGTTACCCTCTTCCTATTGCTCCACTCCCTGATCAAGAGTCCCTCCCCAGCTCTCCTGGAGCCCCTTTAGGGACTGGAAGGGGCTCTAAGATCTCCCCAGAGCCTTCTCTTCTCCAGGCTGAACACCCTCAACTCTCTCAGCCTGTCCTCACAGCAGAGGTGCTCCAGCCCTCGCAGCATCTCCATGGCCTCCTCTGGCCCTGCTCCAACAGGTCCGTGTCGTTCTGCTGTTGGGACCCCCAGCGCTGGGGGCAGCACAGCAGGGGGAGGTCTCCCCAGAGCGCAGCAGAGGGGCAGAACCCCCTCCCCGTTGTTGATGGTGTTCCGGAGCAGGAAGGCCTAAGGCGCTGGAGGGGCCGCGGCCGCCATCTTGCCGGTCCCGACCGTGGAGGGCTCGGTTGTTCGCGGTCGCCGAGGCCAACCTGCGTCCCGCCGGGCCCCGCCTCGCCGAGGCGGGCCGCCCCTGACGCCATCAGGCCGCCCGTGACGCCATCGGGCGGCGCGCGGCCCCGCCCCGCCCGNGGGAGGGCCCGGTAGGCGGTGGCGGCGGGAGGGGCGGAGGGGGGGCCGGGGGAGCGGGGCCTGCGCCGCCGCCCCGCTGACCTCTGACCCGCACTGCGCCTGCGCACTGCCCGGAGGGCGGCGCGGGGCACGCCGGGAAGGCGAGTCCCCCATGAGGGGAGATCGGCCGGGGCTGAGCCGCTGCCGCCGGTGGGCACCGAGAGGTGGGCGGACAGAGCCCGGTGTGGGCTTAGCTGCCCCAGCGTGTGGTTGTTTATACTTTTGCGAAGTTACCGGGTAGGGAAAGTGGCGTTTTCGGAGGAAAAAGCGCGGCGTAGCAGACAGAAGGGCCCGCCCCGAGGAGGGCTCCCCTCCCTGAGGAGCTCTCCCCTCGCTGAGGAGCTCTGTCATTGCGCGCACCAGAGAAGCAGATCTGGGTGACAGCAAGCAGCTCTTTGCAGCGTAAAGCAGTCGTGTTTTGAACCCATCCAGCGGCCTGGGACAGCCAGAACAAAAGATGGGATATGTACTGCTAGAGAACTGGAGTGTAGTGGAGGGGGAAGCAGAGGAAAGGAGGACATCAGGGCAGGTTAATGTGAAATACAGCTTGCGAATTTGTGGCCAGACTCAGCCAAGTTACTGGTACAAGTTTCACATCTCAGCTGCCGTCCAAGGACCTTGCAATTGACGTCCTGCTGCTTGCTCGCCCGTGCACTTTGGGTCTGTAGTTGGGAAATGTTGCCCAAGATCCCACAGTTACACTGTGGTCGTTGAGTCTTTACGTAGTTCGTGTGTCCCCAGGAAATCTCTTTTTCTCATGAGTTACATTGGGTTTGGCAATGATCAACAACATGGACCTTGTGCAGTTGGCGCTTCAAACTCTGACCCTGGCTGGGTCCTACAGGTGTCATCACAGGATCAGCAAAGGGTTTTGCAAGGGGATTTCAGCAAAAATCTTCTGCGTAAACGCAGCCAGGCACACTGGTGTAGACAAAGTCCTACTGGTCACGTTTAAGCGTGAGTTTTGGAAAAATTAACAGGAGTTGAATAAATGTTGGCTAATAAGCAAGGAACAGTGATCCATGGCATGTGCTTGGTGGGGAGCTGAGCTGGTAGAACTGAAAACTAATCCAGCAGTCTCTGCTTCAGTAACTTATGAATTTGGCCTGTGCTGTTACTGCACAGAGGACCAGTGTTGCTTTGGGATGCAGAAGCAATAGGACTGGGGCTGCAGAGCAAAACAAGACTGAGCTGTGGCCATATGTGGACTTCCGTGGTTGGTTTTGGGAACTACGCTACCAAAAATCTCTTGGCAAGCTGTAGGGAACGGAGCCCAAAACAGCAAGAGTGGAGTTGGGTAGAGGGATTGCCTCGTGAAACGAGGTTTAAAAGTGCCTAGCGGTTTTCTCCAGGTTTGGAAGGAACAAAAGCAGAGACTATAATTTTGTGAACACTCTAGTGGTGTAATTATGAACGAGGGAAGGATTTATTTTCCTGAAAGCTGAAATCTATGAAGTCCCCAGACTCAAAAGCTCATCCAGTGAGTTACTGTTTGTTAGCCCACTGTCATTTTTATCCTTCGTCCTGTAACAATTGCCTGTATTGGCTGTTGGATTACTGAGCGGTTTTTTCTTGTCCCTACAAGCTCTGCGGGGCAGATAGGATATCTTGCCTTGTCTCTTGGCCTGCAAGCGTTGTTTGAGCTTGCATAAAGAACGTGATACCCCCATAGTGCAAGGTCTGTAATGTGCAATCTGCAGGAGGAGGTGAGACGTCCTTCTCGGTTCTAGGCTCTGGATAAAGGACTGCAAGCTCGTCAAGTTACTGATGCCTTTGTAAATAACATTGTCTGGTTTAATCGTATTACATGTGCCTATTCTTTTTAACGGGATGCAATATATAAACTTCAGAAACTACAGGCATGAAGAGATCGTTCTGATACTTGGTTAAAAAAGGACAAAAATAGTTTAAAAAGATGGTGCTATCCAGCTGCCAGGGAAATGCATAATGGAAAGATACTCCTGTGCTTGGAGGAGCCTTATGTGGTTTCATAGCGTTGTCACCTGTGTGGTTAGTCCAGGCCTGAATATTTGTCCCCACTTGGCTGAAAAGGGCGGAGGGCGGTGTCTGAGCCTTGCACGGAGCAGGCAATAGTCTGCAGCAGTTTACCCGATAAGCGTGCACACCCCACTTAAGAAAGGGGAAACTGAATTTATGCAATTCACATTTGGTAATTGAGAGAGATGGTTTTCACAGCTCCTTCTACACGCATCAAATATGTAGGTAAGACAGTGCAAGAGAACAAAGCATCCTTCTGACTCATGTGTTATGGGTCCTATCGTGTTGCCAGCAATCGGTGCTGCAGTTCTCTGTCCTCAAAAGGGGAGGTTCCCCATGTGACTGGCATCCCACAGTATTATTTTGTAAGCTCTCTAAAGATACGGCATTGTCACATAATTTACCCAGCACAGTAGACCCTCAACGGCAGGAGGTAAAGAAGGATAATATGCTTTATAATATGCTAGAGAACAAATGTGGAAATTCTTCACTGTTAAGGAGAAATGTGGGAAAAAAGGGAGAGGATGAGGATGCACCGCTTTGGTGATCCCCCGTGGCTCCCAGACTATCCAGCTGGATAGGCCTGGGGTTTTGGTGGAGGTTGCATGTGTTGGGAGAAGCAGGCAATATCTTCAGCAGTAGCCCTCACGTCTGGGCAAGAAGCAGCAGGAGTTGAAGGGTTCCTTGGGTGAAAAGGTGAGGGTCTTTCTGACAGAGGCTGGGGAGTCTTAGAGCAGCGGCAGAGGTGAAGAGGGGTCTCTTTATTGGGAGGGTTGGAGGGCAGATTGAGCTTGGCGGGATCTTAACTTTTTTTTTTCTTTTCATCTTTTTCTCATTTCAGTTCTGCTTGAATCACTCAACAAGAACGAGCAGTCAGCCAATGGCCAGTCCCAATCCAAGGAGTCCACAAACCCCCAGTTCAAGAAAATGAGCGGAGACTTCCCATCAGCCAACGGAGATGCTGGTGGGGAGGCCCCCAAGGGCTACACTCAGGACCAGGTGGATGCAGTGAAGAGGTGCGTGCACAGCTCTCTGTGGCTTCAGTCCGTGGTTTGTTTGAGTTTATCATTTGATACCGGTCTGGTTTTCACAGTGCTTTGAACCGTATTGAGTGGGTTTTAACTGCCTGGGAGTTAAAAGCATACCTGGGAGGATTTATAGCTACAGCAGCCCTGGGAGGCAGCTGGGTGGGGTCTACGAGGGATGAGATTCCCCCAAAGGCATGCACAAGGGCTAGAACTGTAGGCACATAGGCCTCTCCCTGGTTGAGGTCCAAAGAGGCGTTTTGGATGCACTCATCTCATGGGCTTCATGTTAATGTTTGCTTTACTGTTACTCAGTAATGCTGTGAAAAATCCCATGTGCTCCTGAGATCCTGTAGGTGGAAGTCATGGCTCGTGGCTGTAGGCAGTCCTCCTGCTGTCAGTTTTGGTCTAGTAGCAAGTGACAGGGCACATTCGTGTCTTTCTCTCCTGATGATGGAGATGATGGCTCGTGGTCTCTCTTGGACCCTGATAAAGTAGAAATCCACCACAGGACTCTTCACTCTTTTAGCATGATACACTTCTAAAGCTCCTGCTGGAAAGTCCCAGGACATTTTTATCCAGTCACCTGTTTTCCAAACCCTATTTCAAGCTGTTCTTTATTCCTTTCTACCATTTTCAAATACTGAAAGCTGAAGGACTGAACTGCAGGCTCAGTCACTTGGTAGACTTTGTCTGAGTTTATGGGCACGGTGTGAATTGTGCAAGAACTGCTCTGGCTAATGGACTTATGGGGGTGCTTGTTACGTCATCCATTTCTCAAGAAGCCCAGCCTGCTGTATTCCGTCTCATCAAAGTCATGTGAGGAGGAGAAACCATCGCTGGGCTGCAAGTGTAGCCAGAATGAGCTGGGCTGCGCGCACAGGCCTGGGCAGCTCCCTCTTTCTTCCTCTAGAATTCAGCTGATGTTATTTTTAGGTCTGTGAATTAACTGAGTCTGAGGAGGGGGTGGGGGTAGCCAATAGCCCAGCTATCCTTCAGATCCTGGCCTGCTGTGTGTAGTCCCTCCCAAATACCCTCCAAAACGTGAGCATGATGAATCTGAAGCTTATTTGCCGATCGCATTCTTCAGCGGGTGATATCATTGCCCGAGGAGAGGCCCTTCTACCTCTACTGGCTTGACTTGTTCCGTGAGCGTGTTTGTGTGCTAGTAATGCAGGCACAGTGGGAATGAGTCTGTGAAAAAAGTTGGGTCACGCTCTGAGGAATTAGAGCTGAGTAAACCAGAGTTCACTGAACAACATCGATCGAAACTGTGGTGCGTGAGATGTTGCAGAGTAGACATGTTCAATGCAAAGTGGTTTTTACAGCTGAAACTAACTGTCTGGGTTTTTCCCCTCTCTACGGGCAGGGTAAAGCAATGCAAAGATTACTATGAAATTCTGGGAGTAAACAGAGAAGCTTCTGATGAGGACCTGAAAAAGGCTTACCGGAAACTTGCACTGAAATTTCACCCTGATAAGAACCACGCACCAGGGGCTACAGAGGCATTTAAAGGTAAAGAACATTTCCAACTTTGTGATTTGCCCTCAACTGTCAGGCGATGGTGCTGAGTTGGGCTAGCAAGGACTTAAAAACAACCTCACAAGTCTGTTAGAGTGAAATAAAGCTCCTCTTAGTAAAGTTGTATCTCTTCTTCTGAGCTGGTTGTATTATGAGTAAAGTGCACTCTAAGCTTAAAATAATAAACACAGGTTGGCATGGATAGTCTTCGCCTCTGCTCGTCGGACAAGGAGAAGCCTTCCTTCCCTTTCTCCTAGCAGCCTTTCCTGTCTGTTGCTCCAGCCTCCTGCCACGCTGCTCAGGAGGAAATTCCCTCGGGATGTTAAACATAATTTTTTTTTGAGAGATGCAGGAGCATTCACCTAGGAGGGAGAAGCTCCATGTCCTGCAGCCGTCCAGCACGGGGCAGGTGCTGGGGTGCAACCCTGTCTACTGACAAATCCAGCAGAGACCCAGTAAGTTGTGCAGCACCAAAAGCAGCCGTTGGGTTCATGAATCCCTCAAGAGAAACGTTGCTGGGCAGGCCCAATGGCAGGAAACTCATCTTCTTCAGAACTGGTTATTTAGACTCTTCCACTCGTTGAGCATTTCCGGCAGCCAGTAAGCCTTCAGGTTTCTAAGCGAGCACTCAGCACCTGACCGTTGCGAAAGGCTGTGGATGGAATTGGTGGATAGAAACCCCAGCTGAAACTTTCTAGGGCGAAACTGCACCAGCCGTACAACTGAACCCAGCCAGAACTCAGAGAAGGTCACTGAGGGCTTCAGTTCTGCTGTAAAGAGTCGGATACTCAGGGCCTCTCTACAAATGCAGCAGGGATGTTTCTTGGGTAATAAGATACCTTAAAACTGGAGTAATTTTCCAAGAGAAATGCTGTTGCTTGAAACATAAAACCTCTTTTTCCCTTACAAGCTGTGGAAGTCTGATTATTATTGTTGAGCTAAATGCAGAACTTCTTGATGCCAGTTGTACAGCACTGGTTTTGCAGCGTTAAGGCATTTAAATAGTGTGGTCTGATTCTGGTCATCTTGGGAGTGAAACGTGTGAGGGTTCTGCTGGAGCAGGGAGCAAGGCTGGCCTAGTGTGAGGGTATTGGTACAGTATTCGGCTAAACTTCTGGTAGACATGAATTCAGCAGTAAAAGTCTTATGTAAGGTTTGTTCAAGTCTTTTAAGACTTAAATCCATAACCGATAAGTGTGTTGCTGTTAGCAAATAATGAGCTGACCCTCAGCTACTTGGGAGAGCCTTTTTTAGTATGGGGACCAGATTAAAGAGTGTGCATTTGCAGACATCTATCTACGCCACAGTAAGCCGCTGTTCGATAGTTTATCCTTCAATCCTTGCAAAGTGGCGAAAGGCAGGTTTCTTCACCTGTAATCTTAAATAATGATGTTTGCCGAAGGCTTTGACAAGAGTTACGTGCCAGAAGTCGTGCGTTAAGCAAGGTGCCCTTTATCCTCCACTGCAGAGCTATCTGCTCTCATGTTATCTCTTCTCCGAGCCTTGCCTAGTCGGTTCCCCCGTCCTTCAGCCCCCAAGCTGAGCACCTGGTTTGTGGGGCTCGCTGAAGTCCAACTGTTTGCTTCCAGAGGGTGAAGGGGGAAATGTGCATTGCTATGAGGATTTTAGTTAATTTTTTCTTACGTTGATGTATTAGCTGAAGTCTTGGCATTCGTCTTCCCAGTGACAGCTGATAAAGCATTATGTCTTGTCCTGAGACCTTGTCTCAGTCTATAGTTGCAGTTGGCTGCGGTCTGTCTTGTAGCAGATTTGCATCACTACCTTTGGCTGACGTTGGAAAAAGAGTTGAACCCGGCTACTTTGAGCTAAAATCCTGATTTGGAGTGAGGTGTTTCTTGGGCTTTGTTAGCAGAAAGTTGGACAACGAACAAAACCCTGAACCGCTCCATTTTCGTTGCATAACCACGCAATTTGAAAGAACAAGCTAATACGCTGAGAGTCGGTCCTTGTTGTCCGGCTTCCTTGCCTGGTTGTAGAAATGTTTGCTCTGTGTGCACTAATTATAACCAAGATGGAGAACGAGCATATTGACCTTACATCCTCCACTCTCCAAATCTCTACTCCAAGAAGAAACCATACACCTTGATTTGACTACGGGGAAAATGTTGAATCTTGGAGTTCGTCTCCTCCAAAGGGCATATATCTCCCTTTTCTATCACTTCTGCCCCTGCCTTTTATACACCAGGCAACTACTGCCATGAACATTTTTGCCTCCTTGCAACACAGGGAGGAGAGAGGACAGGCTCTGCAGTCACGCAGGGAGGCTCTTGGGTGGGTTGGTACAGAGGGAAGTGGTAAGCTGGAATGTGTTGAGAGAGAAGTACAGAAATAGGAGGGTGGGAGGCAGAAGTTCTTGTAGAAAGGCTCAAATGTGGTGACGTTGGAAGGAGAGTGACCTGGGGAACTGGCGGGGCTTTAGTTCCAGTACATTTCCACCTTCACCTTCACATGCACTGGTTAACAGCCCTTGTAATTATGCATCTTACTTCTGGCATCTGGAAATTTTGAAATCCATAGCTGACAGACACAACTTCTCGCCAACGTTTCCTTACTAACCTTTATGGGAGATTTTAAAGTTTCTTTCAGTGATCTAGCCTGTATTTAAATTCTTTGCAGTTCTGGTTTTAGGCTATGACATCGAATTCCCTTAATGACACTTTTGAATAAAATTTGTCTAATAAAATTGTATTTTCTTATACAGTTGCTTATGGCTGAAGGATTTGGGCATTGGTTGTTCAAAAGAAATAACAAGCTTAATTAAGTGAAACGTGTAGCTGCTTTACTACCAGTATTTCCTTCGCAATTCATAGTTTCATTCATCTGAGAGGGTTTCTCCAGGGACGTATACTGAATTCATACCAGTCGTATCATAACTTCTTCATTTGAATTAATTAAGGCCTTTTTCATTGAGCCTGTTGGCGTGGTTTCCTTCTGTCTGTGTTTGCCAGAGAAGCGTGCCAGGTACTGGTGTTGTGCTGCTGAAATAGCCTGTTGAAAAGATATGGGTAGCTGAGCATCTCATTTGTGTAAGGAGAAAGGCAAGTCCTGGCAGTTTGTGGGGCTAGATGTATTATCTGTAGAAAGAAGCTAATTGCTTCCTTATTGTCAATATTTCAGCCATTGGTAACGCGTACGCAGTATTGAGCAACCCAGAGAAGAGGAAGCAATATGACCAGTTTGGAGACGAGAAACTCAACCCTGCTCGGCACGGACACAGTCACTCGGACTTCCACCGCGGGTTTGAGGCAGACATCTCCCCCGAGGACCTCTTCAACATGTTTTTTGGTGGTGGTTTTCCTTCTAGTAAGCATGTTAAACCTTAATCTCTTGAATGGGACCCGATCCTTTTGACAAAGCAACCATACAGTAGTGATTTATTTGGCCGTGCGAGGATTGCTGAGTTTGATGAGAGAGAGTTCTCCTTGCACATGACCTAAACACCTAGAGTTTTCTAAGTTGTTCAGATAGGTACTTGGAGAACTCAGCATCCAGCAGGTAATGCCATCAGAGCTGGACTCCTTCCCAACTTCAGGTATTTGTTTGCATGCTGGCAACATTAGTTGTTATTAAGTTGGGTTGAATGCTAGAGCAAAAAATGACTTTGTTTTAAGGCTAGTTGTAAAAATAATCCTATCTTGAAGAAGGCTTTTCTGCCTGGCAGTTTTAGAAGTCAAATCTTCTCATCAATACAAACTGTGGTAATGCCTGGGCCTTGTTTTTGATCTGTATCTGCTTTGCCATGCAGCTGAAGCAGTTTCTCCGAGGTCAGCGTCCACTTCCTTTTTTCCACTGTGTCCCATAAAAAAGAGGAAAGTGTTATTTCTAGAGCATAATTTAAACCTCTTGAATTGAAAATTAAACATGTATCCTGTCTGTCCACAGTGCTGATCGCGGTTTGGGTAGCAGGAAAGAACCAAGTGACTGTTCCTTCACTTGATCAGTTCCGATCAAAAAGACACAGATTTAATATAAGGATAAGGGTATTTTAGAAGACTTCCTTGCATTTGCTCTATTCATATTTGGCTGGCAGTGGAGGCAGTGGCTATTTGACCTCTGTGGACCAACTTGGAAAAATAAATATTTTTGTTTCAGTTGAGAAGATTTACTCTGGTAGCTCTTTCCTATCTGGTATGTAAGAATTAACACGCTAACGTCAAGTACTTGCAAAGGCATCTTGAAACCTTTTGCAGCATTTACATGTTCTGCCTGTCAGAGTGGTAAAACTACTCCAGTAAAAACAGCGGGTTGCTATTTTAGCTCTATCTTTTTTCCTTTCCCTGCTGTCCCAAGAGAATTCATGACTGCTTTCTCAGCCGGTCTCCCTTTTCAGCTGTAGTTTTGACATTTAAAACAGGACAGGGAAGAGTTCTGTTTTTAGGGTGGAAAAGCTACCAAAATTATTTCTTCTTGTAATTGGTTTTAATCTAAAGTACATTCAATTAGAAGTGAGGAGGCATGTACAAGATATTCCCTCTACAGAGCTGACCCTGCTTTAAGCAGGAGGTTAGACCTCCTGAGGTCACCTCCAACCTGAATTTTCCTATGATCCTACAAAATCCTATAAATGGATCTCTGTGCCCACCACCAGTTTGCCTTCAGACATATCTGCTCGATACACCTTAGGAATACTCTTTTTTAAGCTGTGGCTCATAGAGCTCATTTTGTAAATATTGCCTTCAGGTGATGAATACAGTTTTTTTGTATTAATTCTTCTGTCAGTCTCCTGTGGAGTCCCCTATCCATTTTGCACAGCCATCTCTGTCAAGACAGCGTTATGGAGTGGCTTCAGTCAGGGGCTTCGGCCGTGTGGTCTGCTGACCAAAACCACGGACCTTTGTGCACTGGGACATATGCAGGGATCTCAGGAATAGCCCAGGTCTGTCAGATCACCATTTCACTGAGACATCCCAGCTCCAGCCTGGAAGCAGCCCAGCCGGGCAGATGTGCTGTCCTTCTTCCAGCTCTGAGCTGGCTGGCATGGCTGCTGGCTACGTGAAGTAGGCTGAACTGAGAGCGGTGGCAACGGCAGACCACCGTGTCTAAGTGTGAGCACAGCATGGGTTCCTTTACAGTCTCTATGTCCTTTTAACTTTGCTGAGTGTGGCCTGAACCAAAGAAACAGATCAAGCCCATTCTGACAATGTTCGAAGTTAAAATTCCTGAATTTGCTGTTGTCAGCACCCAGTCTACTTTTTCCTACTGTGTTTTTATTGGTGAGGCTGACGTGGAACATGGCCCCCTTTTGTGGTTCCTTCCAGGCCAGCCAGCACTGCCTTATGTACTCTGACTTTTGTGTAACAGTTTTCTTTCGTCTATAGGTAACGTTCACGTATACAGCAATGGCAGGATGCGATATACCTACCATCAGAGGCAGGACAGACGAGAACATCAGGGTGACGTGAGTGGTGAACAGGCGGGGGGGCTGGGAGTCTAAAGGTTTTTCCAACATGCGAATTGCAGGCTAGTTGGTGTGGCTGTCTTGTGAAACAGCCCTGTTTGTTTCCACCCCCCTGAACAGAAAGCTGAATTCGTGGGAAGTGAGCTGCCTTCAGAATTTGCACCAAGTTGCGGTTTAATTTACTGGTGGTTGTTCTCCCAGGACTCCCATAGCTGTCGTCCAGTGGGAAAGACACTGGTGTGTCTTGAAACAGTGCTGCCTTGAAATAAGATTGCACCAGTAAAGTGTACCTGTCTTTACCACAGAATAAGCATTTTCTTTCTGATTTAATTCTGTCATTTCAAAAGGTAAATCCACTTTTCAGATAATACAGATAATTGTGGCTCCTCCCAATGTGAACTCACTCTCCCTTTTATTCCAGTATTGAAGATGGGGTGTTTCTAATCTGTCATGCTTAATTAACAAAGGAAGACACTTCATAGCATGAGCTATTTTTATGGTTTCCCATCACAGAAAATCTAAGTATATCTCCAGCACTCCAAGCCCCTCTGGTCTAGAGAAGTGAGAATAAGGGACTTACTATTTAAGAGACCAGGGTTATGTATTGAAGATTACTATTTTCTGGGCATAGCCAATTATATTGTAAAAAAAAAAAAACACCACCACCAAAACAAATGACAAGAACTTCCTAAATATTTTTTCTCAAGTTTAAAGGGGAAAGTGTACTTTGCTGGAACCGGAGGGAGCTCAGGAAGTAAGGTAGAGGGGGAATTACTTTCATCTGACAATGAAGAGGTGAGAAGGCTTACCATAAAACCAGTTTTGCTCACTAGCACAAGCAGGACAGAAACCATGTATGTTCTAGGAAAGCAAAATGTGGGCATGAGGCTTTTGAAATTCACTCACAAGGTCCCCCCTGTCAGTCCCATCTGCCTTTTGTCACGCCTAGATAAGGGGCAGTGGGTTTGGGTCTTTGGAGTCACGCTGCCCTTTCTGGAGGGGAACTCTGGGCTGCCAGGTTCCCCCCAGTTTTTTTGGGGTGCCTCCTAAGCCGAATGACTGCAAAAAGCAGGAGAATCGAGGTTGTGTTAGGGCTGGGACGGAGGGAGAGCTATGCTATGGGATCCTTGCGTACAAGTGTATGGGTGGCACTCCACTGTGTGTTTCTGTTCCTTCAGGGTGGCCTTGGGTTGTTTGTCCAGCTGATGCCTATCCTCATCCTGATCATTGTGTCTGCTCTCAGCCAGATGATGGTCTCCAGCCCACCCTACAGTTTGAGCCAGAGGCCGTTAGTACCCTTTACTCTACAACTTATCCAGCTGGGGAGGGGGTTGGGTTCTGGAGGGCAGGGTGGAGTGATGGGGTAGGGATCTAGACTGTCTGTTTTTCTTGTGTTTTTTGGTTTTGGGGTTTTTTTTTGCTTTATTCCATCATAGTTGACCTTGCTGCCAGATGTCTCACACATAGAATCATAGAATCATAGAATGGTTTAGGTTGGAAAGGACCTTGAAGATCATCGAGTTCCAGCCCCCCCTACCATAGGCAGGGACACCTCCCACTAGACCAGGCTGCCCAAGGCCACGTCCAGCCTGGCCTTGAACACCTCCAGGGATGGGGCCTCAACAACCTCTCTGGGCAACCTGTGCCAGTGCCTTACCACCCTCAAAGTGAAAAACTTCTTCCTAATGTTCAATCTAAACCTGCCCTCTTCCAGTTTGAAGCCATTCCCCCTCGTCCTATCACTACATGCCCTAGTAAAAAGTCCTTCCCCAGCTCTCCTGTAGGCCCCCTTTAGGTACTGGAAGGCTGCAATAAGATCTCCCTGGAGCCTTCTCTTCTCCAGGCTAAACAGCCCCAACTCTTTCAGCCTCCTGGTTCTCAAACAGGTCTTGAGATGGAAGCTTTGGGGAAGGTTAGAGGGTGCTCACTTGCTGAAGGGAGGATGTTCTTTGACAGGGACCTTCTGCAGCCCATACCCACAGCTGGGTGCGTCTGTCCTAGAAAGGGACAGACAAAATGACTTTGAGAGACTACAGCCCAGTACTGAGATCCCATATGCAGAATGAATTGAGATGTCAAGTTAAATTGATGTGTGAAAAAGAAAAGCCAAATCTGTTCTTCATGAAAGCCTCAGTGCAAAGCAGTAGAGGAAGAGAAGGAGGAATAAAAGACACTCCTGTAGAGTAAAAGACACTTCCAGAGAAGTCCCCATTTTTGAACTCTAATCTTGCCGCGAAACAGCTACGGCCAGATATTTACTATGCAAAAGTGAAGCTGTTTCATTCTAGATCCTGTGGAAATGCCCCGATCTGCTCACTTGGCTGACAAATGAAATGAGTCTTTATTCTTACTCACTTTGCAGTGCCAACAAAGAATGAGAAAACAGGCATGATTTCTGGCTGCTTGCATCATTCTTGGCAAAAGCTTAATGTATTTTCAGTGGAAGTTCCGTATGTGTATTTAAAGAGGGTAGACTTGGTAACAGCCAGTGGGCCCTGTTTAGTTTCACAGGTGACAACATTTGCCATTGATGATGTTAAATACTGTAAAACTCAGCTTAGCTTTTGAGTCCACAGTAAAGACTCTGACATTAGTGCTTGGAACTGAAAGATGGAGCGGTTTTGAAGAGGGCACAGTTAAGGATTGTTCTGAGAAGCTAAAGAGCATTGAGATGTGATTTCTGCAGTTGATATTTGGACTATAAAATTAAGCATTATATGTGTATACCACTTTGTTTTATACTGGTGAAGAGGTGGTTTATGGGGCAAGAAGACATTCAGTGGAGGGCAGCTTTTAAGTGGGCAGGGATTTGCTTCCAGCCTTGTCAGCTGTCAGAGGAAAGCCATCTCTGAGCCCCAGGTGTTTCTCTGCTGCTCGGTTCTCCATGCTGTCCCTGTCTCTGCGTGCTTGGGTAGCAGCGGGCAAGTTGATTCCCAAATTTGGATTTAGACAAGAGCAGCAAATGAGCTGATCCAGTCCTCAGTCGTTCTTCCTGAGTGACTGAGGCACTTCAAATGAAATTGGCTCGGGAACAAAAGGCGCGCTGTGCCGGCAGGCGGTGCTGCTTGCTCGCTCACACAGGCAGGCAGGACCCTTTTGCTGCCTGAAGGAAAGGGAAATGCTGTGCTTGGCTGTCGTTTGGCAGAAAGCTGGAGCTCACTGCACTCAACTCGGTGGGCAGGAGGCGAGAAGCTTTTGAACCTGGTGAGGTTTTAATGGCATACGGAGATTTTAATGCCACTTTTGATAGTGAAGCTGTCACTGAGAAAGGCAGAGTCCTAAAGAACCACTTGTCACTCCATTGCCTTTGTAAATCTCTTCGAAAAACTAGCTTTCTGCCAAAAGACCTGTCTAGTTGTGGGCCTGTCTGCACCACCCTGCTCTTCAATAACACCTCATCGAATTTGCCTGACTTAATTGTATATCTGACTTGGTGGTGGCAGGTTTCTTGCACCAGGTCCTGCCCTTGTTTTCATGCTTTACACTCAAGCATGCTGCTGAAGCTCTGCGAGTTAAATACTCTTCCTTTGCAGGCACATGTTGTAGCCTCTCTAGTTCATCTTTATACAGAAGAGGAATCTGAACTTTGGGAGAGCTTAGGGCTCTGTCTTGACAGGTAAAATAGCGAGCTGAACTTCTTCCAGACTGCATCTCTGCCAGCAGGCACTGCCGGTGATGCATTAGCCTTTGTCTTGAAAAATGCCAGGAGAGCTTTTTGGTCATGTTCAGTCTATCCGGTTACCCACCACTCGTCCCTGAGTGCTGGACCTTGATGAAACGTGCAGGAGTCTTTGAATCACTCTTGTAAACCCTGATAACAGACTGAAGGGCGAGCCGGATGAGTTAATGTTTATACCTGGCGTAAGAATCAGGCTTGCTTTTAATGCAGCAGCCAGCTGGTATTTATTATGGGAAATTTTGGGCACGTCTCCAGGTGGACCTGTTCCTGATGAATCCAGCGTTTGGGCACAGGTCCTGTGTTACAGCTTGCAAACACGCCCTAGCGAGTATCTTTAGGTTTGCTGGAGTGTTGGGGAAAATAAGTACAGGGCTCTGTCTGAAATGCAAATCCACGGGGGTAGGGTAAGAAGAGATTTCCTTCTAGAAAGTGCTTTCTGTACTGTGCAGGCTCGAGTGCAGAGCAGGTCTAATTTTGTTCTCGCAGCAACCGTGTTCATTGCAGCATGTGATGTGGCAGAGGAAGCTGACGCTCTTGGGGTTAGCAGATATCTTCGCAGAGGGGACTGGGTTCGACCGACAGGCAGCCTTGCTGAGCAAGGGGGGGTCGCTGGGGAGCTGTGACAGCCAGCCCCTGCTCTGCCTTCACCTCCGCGCTGCCGTGCTCCTCTGCGCAGGCACCGTTCTGCACCCTGCACCGCACAGGCATCAGCCTCCAAGCTTTGTAACCATCCTTGGGGCTCACCGACAAAAAGAGGTGATGGTGTCATCAGCAAGGAAATTGCAGAGAGATTTAATTAGTGCTGAAAAATCTAATGAACACTTTATTTTAAGTGGGTTTCAGCCTTGGGCAATCTGCCTCAGAGTTATGTCTGTATTCAGAGCTCTGCCCACCTAGCTAGAGGCCTGGCAGGTTTTCTTTCCCTGTGTTGGCATTTCATTTCCACCAGAAATGCTTCTCCTTTCCAAACCTTCAAGTCTGTGGATGCAGAAGAGTGATGTGTGTTTTCAGCAGTTTGGTATGGTGACATGTTGTGCATTATAAAGAGCTGGGAGCTTTTTGCTCTGCCCTTGAAGCATGTCCTACACTGTTCTGACTCTTCTCCCTGAACTAGGTCTGTGGGTCACATACACAGGAGAGTGACAGAGCACTTGAAAGTCACCTATTACGTATCCGAGAACTTTGCAGATGAATACACGGGCACAAACCTGAAAAACGTTGAAAGGAGCGTGGAGGACGACTATATTGCAAACCTTCGAAATAACTGCTGGAAAGAGAAGCAGCAGAGTGAGTAGTGTGGGGCCAGGAGCGGAGGGTCTTGGCTGCTGCACGAGGTTGGCTTCAGAAAGGTCTTTTACTGGGGGCTGAGTTATGCTTTAACATCGTGTGAGCACAGTTCCTGTGTTGTTGGCTTTTTTTTTTTTCTATCTATGACTTCGTGACATATCCAGTATGGGGGGGGGGGGGTTTTGTTTTGTTTTTTAATGCTGCTGTAGAACTGGTCAGACAGGAGTTGTGCCCCGCAGGTTCTCTGCCATGTCAGTAGGATATCTCTGATTTCCAGTGGAGGGGGAAGGTTGCAGCCGTCTCATTTTCAGGAGGCCCCCTATAGCTCTGTGTAATATTTCAGATGTTCCAGGACCACGTCTGAAAGTCTGCTGCCTGTGGTGTCCTCGATCCCACCTCCCATCCCTGCTCAGAAGGCTGTGGTGGCAGCAGTGAGATTGCCTTGNTGTTGGGATAGGTCCGGGGTGGGGGGGGGGGGTGTTTTGTTTTGTTTTTTAATGCTGCTGTAGAACTGGTCAGACAGGAGTTGTGCCCCGCAGGTTCTCTGCCATGTCAGTAGGATATCTCTGATTTCCAGTGGAGGGGGAAGGTTGCAGCCGTCTCATTTTCAGGAGGCCCCCTATAGCTCTGTGTAATATTTCAGATGTTCCAGGACCACGTCTGAAAGTCTGCTGCCTGTGGTGTCCTCGATCCCACCTCCCATCCCTGCTCAGAAGGCTGTGGTGGCAGCAGTGAGATTGCCTTGCGTGCTGCTGAAGGCACGCAGGGTTAGGAGGCACAGCTACCCAGCCAGGCAGCGTGAGAGATGACCTGGTCACCTAGCCAGGTGGCAGAGTGTGGCGAGGGCAGCAAACTGTTTGCCGAGTCCCAGGGGTGACCAGACTTCTCTGCCCACCCGTTCCTAGCGGGTGATGATCACAGCTCTTGGAGCAGTGGCCGGGGTAGAATTTAAGTGCCTGGGACACAGGAGGGGCTGTTAGGGCCCCCAGTGGTGCCAAATGAGGCTGATGCACTGAGTTCTGAGCCTCTGCATTTCTTCTTGCGCGTGCTGCTGGGGTAACCTTTGTGTAGGCTGCCTCATGTGCCTCCTGAGACTGGAGGCAGGTCCTGTCAGGTTCCTAAGGTTTTCCCTGGGATGGATGACCTGTCAGCAGATGTTATGCCCATCCTGTCCTAAAGGGCAGGGGGCATTTCCTCAGCCTCATCCTGTGCTTCATCTCCCTTGGGGAACTTGAGGTGTCTCCTGTTCCCAGCAGAGCCCCGTGGTGGGATGTGGCCTGGTGGGTGGGTCTCCTTCCACATCGCGTTCATAATGCTGGGCTTTTCCCTTTGCAGAGGAAGGCTTGTTGTACCGAGCGCGCTACTTCGGAGACTCAGATTTGTACCAGCGAGCACAGAAGATGGGCACCCCCAGCTGTAGCAGACTGTCAGACGTTCAAGCCTCTCTGCATGGATAGTCACTGCCTGCCCGCTCAGCAGAGGTCTAAGTACGAGCTGGTGATGCTTCCCCTGGCAGTGGAGCAGGGCACCACAGTGCTTTTCATACTTACTTAAATCTCTGTTTGAGACGCAGATCTTCACGAGTCTCCTCTGGATGCGCACACATTGGGGGCGGGGGGAAGCACTCCCCCCTTCGTCAAGCATACACTCGTTAATCAGGAAATTGGTTTTGTTTAGTTTGCATGTCGGCACCCTCGGCTCTCTCCAAGCTCACTGTTTTCTCTGGCACTGTTGGTGTTGGGTCTCTAGGAACAGAGCAAAAGCCCTGGGCGTGTTGGCGACTCAGCTCAGGTCTTGTCAACTGCACATTCGAAAGAGAGGTCGTGTGTGCCTCGGCTGGTTGGAAGTTTTTTACCGGCCATGGCAGCCAGCCGCCACATTTTAGTGAACCTTTTTTTTGGTTGCTTTATTGTCTGTTTTACTGAAAAAGCTGTTATCCCCTGGCACTTAGAGCAATACGATGACAGGGAACGGACTCCTACCAAACAGATGTTCCTTGCCCCCCCGTTGCCTTCCCATGACACTCAAGGATAACAAAGCAAATGGCCAGAGTTCACAGCAGGTTGTAGAAGTATCTTACTGTGTTAAACTGGGAATCAAAGTAAAAACAGCTGAGGGGGAGTCTGGAAAACTTGGGGGTTGGAGAGCTTGAATGAAAGTGAGCCCCAGATAGCACGCGTGAGACCGGGCATGCTGGGTCACAGGAGAACCGCACAAAAATAATGGAAAAAAAAAAAACCAAACCCAAAAAAAACCAATTGGCACGGAGTTTGGAGTCCTTTTTCTGCTTAATTATCTGGGCTGGTTTCACCTACCAGATGCTGCTGGGATGGCTGTAAAACATACAGGTCCCTCCTACCACAAAATTATTTGAAAACAGGGTTTCTGTAGAAAACAAATCAAGTGATGCTTGCACCAAGTCTTAGTTGTACGGACACCCTTTAGGCTTGCAAAGACTTCTTGGGGACGTTGGACATTTAGCTGCTTGATTTGTTAGACGCAAGTAAGAGGGTTTAGCAGAGGAGTTTCTGTTTGGTTTTTATTTTCCTTGGCAAAAGGAGCACGTCTGAAAGTTTGGCCCTTAAAGCGAATCCTCTGGGTCACGTTCGGCCTTTATTTTGGGTGTATCCTGTTTTTTGGAACCATTCTTATCTTGATACGCCTGCTCTCTTGTTTTGGTAACTGCGCCTCTTCTTTCACGATAGACCCGTATTAATTGCCTGCTTTTCTTTAATTCCCTCTCTGTGCCCGTGGGCTGGAAAGAGAGCTGCTCTTAGGCGGAGGGCCTGCTGCGGATTGAAATAGTGCGACTGAAAAAGCTGCTGCCTGTAACAGGGGGGAAGGAAGGGGGAGGTACGGTGACGTGCGATTGTCTGGAGACTGACACCGCTACCGCTTTTGTCCCCAGACTCTTGAAACGCCTGAAGACTTTTGGTGAAGTGCACTGAGCCAAGGTGACAGACTCAATATTTAAAAGAATCAAACTGTATATTAAAAATGGAATTGGAGAATTAGCAACGCACAACTGCCCTCTTTTCTTCTCTCTGCCCGTCTGCGCCGTTCCACCTACGTCTCAGGCAGCGATTAGGACAGGAAATCAAGCTGCTCGTCTTCCTCCTTCCCCTCCGACACCGCTAGCGTGCAACAGTCTCGTTGCTCCTGGGATTCCCACAACCCCGCGAACAAACGTGTAGAGTGTAAAATAACACGAACTAACTGCAGAAGCCATGAAGCAGGAGGAGACCCTTCGCGACTGCGCTGGTCACTGCTGACGGAGAGGGAAATTGGACGATTTGGTGATAACAGAAAACTTTTAAAAAAAAAAAGAAAATAAAAGAAAATATAATCTATTTAGAATTAATTTATAGCTGTATATATGTTGTACTTTTAAACTATGCAGGGGTTGGATGATTAAATTATTTTGTTTTCTGCCCGGTTTGGTAAACAGGGCAATGGGAAGTCTCTTCCCAGGGTGTCTCGCTCTGCAGCGCTTTCCTGCCTGACACACTAAAACAAGAATCACTTCGCGGTTACTGTATTTTGCTTTCTGGAGGACAACAGCGTTCTGCGGCTTGGGATGTCAATACCTGCCTTTTGGGTTTTAATAAAAGTAATTCCAAATCTCTAGGGGGTAACAAAAGAAATGGGGGAAACCGTCGGGATTTGTGGTGTGGTTTTGCAGTGTTGGCAGAAGCTGCAGTGGGTCAGCTGAGCCCCAGCGTCACACTCGGTGACAGGAAGGATTGTCCTGGATGGTTTTGGCTCATCAGTCGTTGGGTTTATTTGTGCACGTAACTTCTTTTTTTGCAGAGTCGGCTTTAATTCTGCCTCGTAATCAGCGTGCGGCGTTCGTTCTGTAAAGAGGGCTTTCCACCAGCCGTCTCCCTTTGTTGGGATTTTTCGTGTGTGTCCTACACTTGGGGGTTCCTCACCCACCAGCACTCCCATTTGCAACGTGGCCGTGGCCTTGACACCCTGTGTCTAATGTTTCCCAGAGGAGACCTGTAAAAGTACTGCTAATTCATAAAAAACAGAGCTTTATATTGCTTCTGTTGAAAGAAGTTTTGCCAGGGGAGATCAGAGGGTGCACCTGCTCTCTCCTTGGACCCCGCCTGAGCTCTGCAGTGCATCTCTCGCTCGATCCCTGTTGGGCAGGACCGGCGTTAGGGCAGCGGGAGGGCACTTGAGGTTAGGAGCCATCTCTTCAAAGCAAAACCGGCACGAGCGGAGCTACCTCCCGTGGAATAAACTGGACTTTTTTTTTTTTTTTGGTACCCTGCAGTTCATTTTTGTCTAAAGACGTTTCCAGTGAGAACCGTCCCGCGACACCCTCGGGGGAATGAATCAAAAGCGCGGCAGCTGCCGGGTGGGGTGGCTAGGGCTGGAAGAGGTGAGAGGTAAGGTGGTTTTATTTCTTTGTTGTTAGGAATCCATGTGCTCTGTCTTCAGCTATTTATTTATTTTGCAAAATACCAGTCCTCCTGCTAACTGCAAGCCTTATTATCCCACAGCCACCACGAATGATTTTTAAGGTGGTTTTTTTTTTCCTCCTTTTTTTTTTTTAAATGATTCCTCCACCGTTGGAAGGAATTGGGTGGAAGTACAGTGTTTGGAAGTAGCTCTTAACAGAGGCACAGGCTAGCCTGCATGAAGAGGTCATGGGGAGGGGTTTAAATGAAAATCGCGTTCGCAAAAGGTGCTGAGTGTCTTGCACAATGGCATTCCTTGCCCAGAGCCTGCCCGCCAAAACCTTTTTGATTTTTATTTTTTTTCTTTCCCAAGTTAGATACCCACGGATAATAACGAGCGAGAAGGCATAGATCCTAACGGATGCTCACAGAGGCTGTATCTCTCAATTTAGAATGAATTATACAACTGTACATCTATAAATAAATGTTTATAATGTGAAAGGCTCCAGCTGTGTTGGTGTCCTGCGGATCCTCGCCCCAGCCAGCGATGGTTTTACAGCTCCTTCATGCCGCCTTCGTCGCATCCACACAGGTAAATGAAATTCGGCGTCTTTGCTGTCCCAGCAAGCCCCAGCGGCTGAGAGCTCCAGCCAGAGGCTGCGGGGCATCCCTGGCGTGGGAGAGGGAAGGATGGGTAGAAGATGGAGAGGAGGTGGTGCCCCCCGAGGTAGCCATGGGTCCCGGCAAGGTGTTGGCCACTGCTCAGCGGGACATCTTTGCTTTAAACTGGTTTTGCTGGGATGCTCCCAGCAGGATGCCTCGTGCTGGGGGAACCTCGCCTTCCTCCCCTCCCATAGGAGTGATGCTGTGAGCCAGGTCCCCCGCATCCTCTGGCCGAGCTGTTTTGGGAGGTGCTTTATTCTCATCCCAGAATGCCACTGCCCCGGCGTTTTAAGGTGCCCTTTTGATGGGTCCCCATTTGGGGATGGGAGCAGGCACGAAGGCTTGGGCTGTCTTCGTCCTGGGCAGAAGTGCCAGCTTGGATGTGCTTCCTGATGGCAGCAGCTTGGAAACTGCCAGCTGCTGGCCCAAAATCCTTGGGGTCTGATTTGGGGTCTTCGCTCCCAAATGAGGCTCTTTTTTCCCAAATCTGCCCTCCCCGGGGCAGCAAAAGGCTTTTCCCGCAGCGCCTGGGGCAGGCTTGACACTGCTGCTGCTCCCCTTCTCTTCCCTAAGCCCCATGCACCCAAAGGGCTGGAGGTTTGGGGGTTTTTTTCCCCTTTTCCCTTTTTTTTCCCCTTCTCTCAAAGGGGTCACACCACTTCCATTTCCCCTCGGTGCTGTGTTCCTGGCAGCGGTGGTGAGTCAGCCTCTCACAATGCCTGTGCCGGCATGCTGGCTGGGAGAGTCTGGCATGGACCAATCCAGCCGCTGGTCATAACCCCCCCAGTGCCACCGGCACAGACCCAGCTCCCTTTTTTTTTTTTTTTTAATTCTGTAATTGGGTGCATCCATGTCGCAGTTTTTTGGGGTGGTTTTGCTACATTTCAGGTCATTCCCAGCCCAGAGCAATGGGAGATGCTCTGTGTTTCAGTGTGCTGGTCCCTGCCCGCTCATCAAAGGTGTGGACAATTTGGGCTGCCCATTAGCTCCTTCCGCACCCAGCGGCTCGTTAACCCAAGCTTTTTTTAATTGGGGCAGCAGCCAGAGAAAGGCAACAGGGAAAGGCAGCAGAGGAAGGCAGGCGCCCCACGGGCATCCTCCTCCGGCAAGAGATGACCCTGCTTCTTGCCACCATCATTTTTGGTAGCAAAACATGAGGGTTTAATGTTACCCTGGGGTTTAAATCCCCGTTTGCCCTCATTGTTACTGATGCCCCCAAAATCTCCTTTTCCCCACCACCGCGATGGCACCTGGGAGCCCCAAGCCAAAGCTGGTGCCACAAATAGCCCCATCGCCACCTCCCGGCTCCCAAAATATCCCTCTGCGTGACCCCTCCTGACACAGGAGAGGCTAAATACAGCCTCACTGGAAGCTCCTGGTACCTTCCAGGGAGCTACCAAACCCCAGGGACCTTGACACCCCCCCCTAAATTTGTCACAGAAAGGCCGTTTTGCTATAAATAGAAGCAAAGCTTCACCTGCCATTGCCCGTGTCTCTCAGACAAGTGACAACGGGGCGTTTCGGGGACACGTGGACCTGCATGGTTTTGCTGGGCACCCCCCCACACAACTTCAGCAAGGAGACCGTCCTGTCGCTCTGCATTTTTNGGGGGGGGGGGGGGGTGGTGGTGTTTTTTTTTCTTGGCGTTTACTGCAAAGCCTTTTTAATTATTATTGCAAGGAATAATAAAAAATGTGATGCAGAGTCCCCTCGCCCACCCTCAGGACAAGCTGTGCAGCACGGCGAGACGCAGGGTGATCCCCTCCGTGTGCTTAGGAGCTTGATATATAAAAATACATATATTTATGGAACTATATATATAGCTCCAAGACACAATATGTCTTGGCAGGGGATGATGGCATGGCCCGAGCTGCCGGTGTCGCTGCCGTCACTGCACTCTAAATCTCTCTCCGCAGCTGGGGAGCAACATGCCAGTTTCTGCCCTGTGCCGACGGTGCCAAAACCTGCTCCTCTGGGTGATTTTTGCCAAAAAAAGCTTTGGGTTTGGCGTTTTCTTCCCAGCCCCCTCAGTGGCTCCTGGGCTGGTTTGACAGTGGTTTTGCCGCTGGACGGCACCGCAGTGCCTTGACCCTGGCACAGGAATGCCCCTCACGTGAGGGGGGGATGCTCTGGCACGTGACCCTTTGAGAAATGTTCTGGTCCCCAAAATTTTAGGGGAAAACATCCCCTTTGCACAAGGTGGGTTTGTAAAGGTGTAGTTCCAGCTGTACCAGCCCAGTGTTACTTGTTACCCTGATTGCTCCTGGGTGGTATTTATGTGGATGAGCAACCTCAGCTTGAAACACTCTGGTTGCAGGTTGTCCTTTTTAGAAGTGACTTTTTTGGTGATCGTTTTCATTAAAAAGCCACTGTTTGTCCACAGCGGGGGGCGGGGGGGGAACGACCCAACCAAACCTACAACAGAAGCCTGAGCCAGAACAAACTGGCATTTGAATAGAAATGGGTTTTTTTCAGGCTGGTTTTATCCCCCACACCTTCTGAGGGCTCTGCCTTTGCCAAGCAGCTTAATTACCCTTTAGTGAAAGCCTTTTCTGAGTGCCTCTAATTGCAGCCTTGGGTAATTGGTCTCATTTTTGCAGAGCGTGTTTGGAGCTGGGGAAGCACTCTCCCCCTGGCAGGTGTGACCCTCCCCATCTCCCTCCCTTGCAATTTTACCCAATTCTCTTGGTTTTCTGCCCCAACACCCCCNCCCCCCGTGTTGCTCCCAGGGGAGGAGCAGCAGCCCCTTGCTGAAGTGCCAGGGTGCTCCCACCGCAGGCACCTGGCTGGCTCAGGGGCCTGACTCAGCCCCCCCTGAGTCACAACCCCATGGCCTGCAATTAGGAGTGACCACAGCAGGATTTCCCCCTGCCCTGTGCCATTCCCAAAACCTTCAGCTCCCACCACAGGGGCTGCCCCACCAGGGAAAGGCTTCCTGAGGGTGCCAGCAGGGATTTCAGACCATCAGGGAGCAGTTGCATCATCCCCCTCTGGACCAGAGTGACAACAGGGAGACAGCAGGTCATCAATTCAGACAAGTTTTATTAGAAAAGTAAAAAAAACACCCCAACATGATTGCATAGGAAGTCTTGCACTTGAACATCAAGTGTATGAGTGTAAACTGTAACCAATGAAGCGCCCACGGTGTGTCACAGCGAGGGGTCCTGCCCTCCGTCCCTGCGTCACCTCGCACGCCCCTCTCCCACCACGCTCCGTTCTCGTGATCAAAGACGCGACGCGATTTCAGAACCCCCCCTCCCTCCTGCCATCCCGGGAGCCCACACAGAGCAATCCCAGTGTCAGCAGTGTGGGTTTGCCTTTGATCCAGACCTACAGCCCAGCCATCACTCACTCCCACACACACCCTCCCCCAGAAACCCCATTGATTACAATCCTTGTTACAAAAAAAAAACCCCTATGATTAATCAGCCAACAGGAGGAGACCATCTGCCCCCCAGCAGCCCTGCTGCCGCATCCGGGAGCGCAGTCGCCGCAATCGTCCCACAATCATCAACAGTGTGAAGCAATCTCCACCTGGGTCCCGCGCTGCTCCGCATCAGGGACCCCTCAGTACAGGCGGGCACCCCACGGGGACCTCCAGCTGCCTGAACTACTTCCACCTACAGCCCTACTCCAGCCTAATCTAAACTACAGCGGCTGCCGGGAGCCGCCACACTCTAACTGGCTCTTCCAAAGCACTTGTGTAAGTTGCTTCTCCGGTGGGGGCCCATCAGCACTCCTCTATGAGCAGCTGCTCAGAGCTGTACAGCTTCTTCTTGATGACCCTGAAGCCCGTGCTCAGCTTCAGCGGCGTGAAAGCTGGCCCCGAGCTGAAGAGTCCCTGGATTTTGGGCCAGAGGCGGGAGTCCAGCCGGAGCACCAGGGTGAGCTGGAAGGTGGGCACCACGGTGGGGTCCACAGCGATGTGCCCCACGTCGTGACAGGCCTTGCCGTGCTCCACGCAGAGGTCGAGGAGGGCCCCGCGCAGCCCGCAGGGCTCGCTGCAGGCCAGGCGCAGCAGCTCCGTCCTCACCTGCGCCAGGAGCTGGGTCGGCATGAGGAGCCGGGAGCAGCGCTTAGACCCCAGCGGGGCTCTGCCCAGCGTGGCCTGGACCAGGTCCATCAGGTTGGAGCATAGCAGCTCGTCCTCGGGGTCGTGCAGCAGGTCCAGGTCCGGCAGGGAGGCCCCCTCAGCGTACTCGGTGTCTGCGGAGGAGACAGAAAAGCAGGTCAGCACGGGGTCCAAGGGGTTTTGGGGGGGTGTAATTGGGGCACCGGGGCTTGGTGTAGCATCTCCACCACCCTCAAGGACCCTCAGCCACCTCCCAGCCCCTCAGAGGGACCCCGGGCCCCTCACGACTCCATCGTCCTTCAGGAAGCCCCCGGAGGGTTCCCACCCCCTCGCCACTCACCTCCCTCCGAGCCGGAGACGCTGCCCAGCGACTCGCAGTCGGAGGTCTCCAGGCGGCCCCGCTCGGCCCCCGCCAGCCGCTCCCACAGCCCAGGCATGGCGCCTCCTCTGCCACCGCTCCACTCTGCTCCGCCAACCGCCCACCGACCGCCTTATATAGCGGCCGTAGGGCAGGCCNGGGTTGCATCAGGAGGGCCGGGCCGGGCCGGTGCAATCCGCCTGACGCTTTCGGTAGCGCCCGGCCGCCTGCCACCTCCTCGGGGCCTGGGCCTCACCCCCCCCCGGGCACCCCCGCAGGGCCTGGGGTGCCCCCCCCGGGCTCTCCCTCAGGGCCTGGGCCTCAGCCCCGGGCTCCACCTCAGGGCTTGAGCCTCACCCCCCGGGGCCTGGGCCTCAACCCTCCCGCGCACCCCCTCAGGGCCTGGCTTGGGCCTGCACCTCACCCCGGCCCCCACCTCAGTGCCCAGCCCGGGCCCACAGACACCCCCGCCAGGGCCAGACTCCATCCCAGGCCTCACCACTGGGCCTCAGACACGTTCTGGTGGGGACAGCGGTGGCACAGGGGGACACGGTGTGGGTGGTTTATGTCCGAACCCTGCCATTCCCTGACCCCTCTGGGCTGTGGAGTGGGCCCTGGCTGGCATGACACCAGGCAGCAGGTGACGGGATGGTGAGGGTTTTCCTAGGTGGTGTTTTTAACGTGCCCCCAGATCAGCCTCGCCTCCCAGGTGGTGCTTGGGTGGTGAGGGCTGGCAGGGCCTGATACCGTCCCATTAGCTGGCATTGTCCGGGTTTAAGAAAATAAGGGCTGTTGGAGTGAAACGCGTTAAAAATTGGAGTGGGGCGAAAGCAGGGCACGGCCAGGCTGGGCCAGGGATTTTGCTCAGTGCCAGCTGGGGTAACTCCAGCTGCCTCCGACAGAGGTCCCATAATAGGGGGGGCAAGACACCACCCCCGTCTGAGCCCTCTGCTCTGGAAAGCGTGTCCCCCCTCCACAGGTCCGTGCGTGCCTGCCCCTGCATACGTGACCTTTCTGAGGAGTGCAGGGAGCCGAAGGCCCATTAATTGATGATAAAGGGCTTTGTTTGTCCTCCCACCGTGCTGCCTGCGGCTTTATCGGAGGAGCTGAGCACACTGAAGTCACTCCGGGAGCTATCTTGGGTACTGTCCTTCCTGAGCAGAGATTGATAACAGCCCGGTGATAAACACGGCGGAGAGCAAATGCCAGCCGGGAGCGAGGGGGACAGGCCCCCCACGCCAGCATCGTGCCCACCGCCGGTGACCTCCGCGGTGGGGGGACAGGGAGAAATTCTCCCACCCAAGAGCTGTGGGGCAGCGGGTGTGGAAGGTCCGGCCACATCACCAGCAGCGGTAGTGGTGGGGAATGGCTTTTTAGGGGTCAAAGGGGAAGCGGGGCTTGAATTCGTCATCGTTTCAGGAGAGTGGACAGCATCCCGGGGAGCAGTGGGGCGGAGGGGACATGTGGGGAGCTGGGAACAAGCCCTGGCTTGCATCCATGGCATGCAGGGCTACTGCTCTGCTTTTCGGGACAAAAAATGAACAAATCCCAACCCCAGTGGTTAAAAATATACACCTATATTTGCACACTCGCCGCACAATCCAGCAAAATACGCACACAAATGGTTGGATGGTACTTGGGATCCTGTTTTTAACAAAATCTAACTTGTGGGGTTTTTTTTCTCCCTGCAACCACCAAGTCATTGGTACGAACGTTCACTGGGTGAGGCTGAAAATAGATGAGGAACTGCTGGCTTTGGGGTCAAAACAGGGGGAAAATGGCAAATAAACAAAAACGAGGTAAAGGACCACAGGGAAGGCGCCTTGCTAAAAATAAGCTTGAATACTGGAGCTGAGCATAAATATTTTTCTTTCTTTACCATAACATTGCCTGGTAGGCAGGGGAGCGAGCAGCCTCTGGTGTGATGGCAAGTTTTAAAGTGAAACATAATTTTTGATCTCTGAAACAAAATAATCCTAAGGTGATGCTGTGCACTCACACTTCTGCTGGGAGGGAAGGCGTTGTGGGGCTCGCAGCTCCTTTTCCTTCCTAAAAAGAGACTGCAACTGGGGCTGCTCTTCTGCAGCAGAGCCTCTAGAAATGGTTTTGGGCTAGAAAGCAAAGTTTTAGCTATAGTATTAGTAATCCCTGCACTTCCCCTCCCGCGGATATTGCTGCTGGCCTAAACCCAGCGTGATTTTTGTGGCTGAGCAGCGTGTCTTTCCCCCCGCCCTGACCTGCTGCCCTTTCTGGGGAGAGCAAAAGAGGGGGGATGATGGATGAAACTTTCTGGACAGTTTGTTCCCAGCCAGCTGCGCCTTGTGGGACACCCCCTCCCTGCCCCTTCCATTATGAGATTTGCTCCATCGCTCCGATTTCCAGCCCCGCCGGCTACGCAAAGGGTTAAGCAGGAGCTGGCGGGGGTTGCTGGCGTTGGGGAGGGTCCTGGCTGGGCCCCTGCCCGGGATGTGCTGAGCTCAGCGGTTTTGCAGGGCTGTAGGGAGAGGGGGCTGGGGAGGAGGAGGAGGAGAAGGAGGAGGAGGAGGAGGAGGAGGAGGAGGAGGAGGAAAGGAAGAGATGTATGGGGGGCTCAGCCAGTGCTTCGGCAACGCACGTTGGGTGCAAACTGTGCCCCGCGTATGCCGGGGGGGAAATTCCTGCCCTGTGGGGTGGCTGCCACTGCCCATGGGGTAGCCCTCATCTTCATGTTGGTTCTCAGCATCTCCATGGCCCAAAAAGTCACTTTTAGGTAGATTTACATGTTTTTTCAGCACACGATCGCCATCCTGGGTTGGCAGCAAGGCTGGTGTGATCCTCTGTGGCCATTCGCGTGGGGAATGTAACAAGGGGGCTGAACTTGGGGGAGACTGTGGGTTTTTGGAGTGTCCCCTAAGTGCCTGCAGAGTGGGTGTCCTTTGCACCTTCTCCGTCCTCAGCCACTAGGGTCCTGTGGCAGGGGGTGACAGGCACACCGGGGGTGACCCCACGCATCCTCTGCACTGAGCCCATGGCCAGCTCCTACAGGTGAGCTGAAGGCTGCCGGCTGGGTGGGACGCCGCGACAGGTCCCGGCGTGCCGCTGGCTGGGCAGGTCTCCGCCGCCGCTGCAGCAGCCAAACCTTTTGGGCCCGTCTCTCGCCCCCAGGACAAGCAGCTGCAGGCAGGCTGTCTGCCCGCGACGTGCGAGAGAAACGAGGGACATGCGTCCGAGGGTGATGGTGGACGGGTTTTGGCAGCCGAGATGCCGAGTGTTGTGTCGGACCCGTGCCGTTTGCAGGGTGGGGGCTCTGAAATTCCTCTCCCCTTGGATTCTTTTGCCCCCCATCACAGGCAGAAGTGTTTTGGGGTTGCTGCCCCACGCTCCCTCATCCTCGGCAGGGGGGAGAGGCCCTCCCCGGCTGGGTGTTTTGGCCGGGCAGCAAAGAGAGCGCGTGCCTTGGCACCATCCCCAGCCCGAGGAGCTGGGGAGGGGAGGCGTGAGCGGGGCCTGCGCGCCGGTACATAACGTTCTGCTGCGAGCACCCACAGGAAAACCAACCAGCAGCCCTGAACGGGGCTCTTTGTTCAGCATTTTTTTTTTTTAAATATTTTTTTTATTTTATTTTCCCTCCCCTCCCCACATCAACTTTTGCTCGCAGCTGACGGGCTCCCTTCCCCCCCCTGCTGCTCCACTCCCAGCTGCAGCCTCCAAATAGCTGCCCCCGGCGATGCTGCAGAGACCCCCGAGCTGGGGGGCAGGAGGGGGAATGGTGCGTCAAAACCCCGAGTAGGAATTCCCGGCTCTGCGAAGCACAAATAGGGCAGGTGGGGAGTGTCCAAAGGCAAACCTGCCTTTGGAGGAAGGGGAGCGCAGGGTTGGTGCAGGTTTTTTTTGATTTTACTGTGCAGCAATCCCTCCGGTTTTTACCGCCCTACATAAAGTGTTTACTGAGCGGGAGGAGGGAATGGCCAACAACATGTTTTTGCATTTGTAGTACTGTACAGGGTGAACTTTTCACTTCCTCTCCATGGCTCTCGCACATGTGTCTATTTTGGTGCTGGGCACACACACAAACAAGCCATGTACGGCACAGAGCCGGGGACGTTCCCTGCTCCCGCTCCATCCAGCCGCAGAGAAACGGCTGGAAAACAAGGAATGGGGGGAGGGCGAAGGGGTGGAAATCTCAGCCCCGACGTGTTTTGGAGATTTTTGGCACGCATCGGGCTTGCGGGGAGATCTGGGCAATGCTTGGGTGCTGTGTCCCCTCGGCTGAGCCGGAGGCGCCAATCCCCCGGCATCCCCAGAGGGCTGGCGGAGTGGAAAAATTTCACGTCGAGCAGTAAAAAGGAAAAGCTCTTTCTGCATCTCATTACGCCAGCTGCAGCACGCAGGGTCGGCAAGTGGGTGGGACTCGGTGTGAGCAAGGGGGGGTTTGGGGCTCTCTTCCCAAACCCCACGACGTTCTCTTGATACGGGGATATTTTTGGCAAGTATGGCCAAGGTAGGTTGAGGTGGCTGGAGCAAGCAGGATTAAAAAATAGATGGTTTCAAACAAACAAACAAGTCGACGATCGAAACGCTCCCTTCTTTTCAAAATAATCCCATCTGGGATGGCGTTTTCATACCGAATGCCATCACGTTTGAAGCGATACTGGCTGAGGACCCGCTTGCTGTGCAGGAGGCCCCCGCAGAGCAGCGGCTGGCGGCCCTCCAGGGCCGGGGAGGAGGTTTTTTCCGGGCTGTGCACAGCGGGGGGAAGGCGGCGTGGGACATGTCTCAGCCTTACGTGAGAATACCCGTACGCGGTTTCAGAAACCGCACAGTGAATTTCCATGGGTGCGGAGCTGGAACTGGGGCTTCCTCTGCAGATCAGGGCTGGCTTTTGGGCGGCGTGTGGCTCTGGATCACAAAAAGCTGCCTCTGATACTAGAAATAATTTATAAACAGAAACAAACGCAGAACATGTCTGCGTACTTTTTTCCCCTTAGTTTTAGCTCACACAAATAGTTGGTGATATAACTAAGATGAGGATGGATTCAAATTAATCTGTTTCAATCCAGATGCGGCTGGACTGAAGTAGTGAGTAAAAATAAAATGATCTCGTAAATAATATGTTGAAAATGGAAGAATTAGGCATCTGGAGCAGTAAGTCGTACAATTGTTTAAATACAGTGCTAAGCCTATGCCCCTGCTGGCTAGCGAGAATGTGGAGTTAAGGCCCTAATCAATGGAAAATTAACATGTTGAAATGGTTATACCAGAAAATAGAAATCCAGTTCCCCTCAAGAACAGCAGTGAAGTACAAAGAAAACCCAAGATGATTAAAATGGGTGGATTTAAATAAGGGTTTTCTGCTGGCAGAGTTAAACCAGGGTTAAAATCTGATTTAAATCAATCCACTTTTGAGCGTAAACCGAGTGTGGTTTGGTTCCTCTCAGAGGGTTTTTTAAATTGAACTGAAGTTGACCATCATAACAGCCAAACTGCCTCTAAGCTTCATTAAACCTCCTGTTACCTACTGAACAGCTGATTGTTTTTTTCAACTGCCCCCCCTGCACCAAGCTTTGAAAAGATAAATGGTTTCAAAGACAGAATTATTTTATTATCACAGAGCAATCTAATAGATACTAAAGAGGGAAAAGAGTTTCAGGGTATTAAAGATACAGCTTCTACATTAGAGAGCAGTGTCCTACCAGCGCTCGCTGGGCAGACACAAAAGAAACAGCAACAGGGAGAGAACCGCGATACACCAGGTGCCTCTGGAGAAAGCATCACCGCTTGCCCCCTCTCAGTTGACCCAGGATGGTTCTCGTCCTGTTCGTCCCCCAAAACAATGGCTAGGGCTGAAAAGCGTTTTTGGCAGGGTGCTGTACCTCTGCTTTGCAGAGGCCCGGCTCGAGCGGCAAAGACAGAGGCTTCCCAGCCCGTGGATCACCCAGTCCTTCGGCCATGCGCTAGGGAAAGGCCAGACTGAGTTACTGGGTTGCTTTCCCCGCCACCACGCTGTTAAGTCTTCCCTCCTCTGTAAACAATAAGGTGATTCTCCGAGTTCTGTAAAACTGATCCTACCTTCTAAGTTACAGAAACCAGGCCCTGCCAAGACACTAACACTGCAGAGGACTTAAGGAATCCCGTCATTTCCATTTACTGGCAGCTTTACGGGGGATCCTCACTCTCAACTCTCAAAAAAAAAAAGCAGCCCAGTCCTGCCGATGCAGCTGTCAGCATCCTGATAAACGGGGGTGTGTTTTGAAGCCAGGCCAGAGAATGTTTTTCTTCTGCTCCCTGACAGCAGCGATCCAGACACGCTCAGCCCGAGGAGGGAGTGAATCCCAGGAGCTGCTCTATTGGCTTGTACCTCCACTCATCTGCCTCCAGCTCTTCCACCAGACCGGCTAGTTTTTCCATCCGTGCGACTTGTTGATCTGCGAGAAGTTCAAAGGTAACTGCGGTTTGCAATGACAGTGCAATTAAAGCTTTCAATTAGATGCAAATTCCCAGCTGTCAATGGGGAACAGAGTAGAATAAACCCCAATGAGCCCATCTGAACACAAACCCACTCTACACGACGCCCTGTGTGAAGGGCGAGACCTCGCCAGATCACAGGAGAAAACAGGGACAGGCTTTTCTGCCTTGTCCGCTGCTGAATGTGTATGTACCTGTCCCTGCCCGTGCTGTGTAAATTCAAGTCCTAACAGGGAAACACGAGGCCGATTAGTGTATGGGGGTGAAAACAGGATGAAGCTCATTTCTTTAGCATAAATATTTATAGTGCAAAAGAACAGAGAAGTTCAGAGCGGGCTTGGTCAGCCCACAGTAGAGCTGGGTGCAGCGTGAGGAACTCCTCGTTTTAATGAAGGTCCTTTGAGGAGGACCTGGATGACTGTAGCAGAAAGGCTCTGCAATCAGAGCAATGCTAACGACACGGAGGTCCCCGTGCAGAGATGGGCTGCCTCCCCGGGGACCCCCAAGACAACTTGTTCCTCTCAGCTTTATTTAAAACCGGTTGTGCGTTGGGCACGCAGGCTCCATTTTCAATTAAATTAGCTGCAGTGGTACGGAGATGAGCACAGCCCTTCTTCTCTTGGCTCTGCTGGAAGTTTAACAGCGCGGCGGCATCTTGGAAAAACGGCCCAGTATGAGCCGACTTACTAACAAGAGGCGTAACATAAAATGCACATGATTTATGCTGACTGCAGCAGTGGATGATTTTAAGAGAGACTGTTCTCACTCCACCTGCTGCAACCGAGCGCTTTTGGTAACCGTCAAACAAACAAGCCAAAAAATGATGACCTCAATCTTTTTTTAAGCCTTTCCCCTTTCTTACAGGGAGGCGACTGGCGCTCCGCAAACCAGTTTCAAAGGCTGGTGCGTATCAGGGTACCAGTCTGTGCAGCAGCCCCCAGTAGCTACAGCGGCAGCAGTGCCGGAGACGTGGAAATAATGGCTCTGAACTTCAGCATTGGTTTTTGGTTCAGAAATACAGGATCACAGCCTTGCAAGCTGCTGCATGCCCCCCAGACCTCCTCCTGGCAACCCTCGCCGGTGGAGGACAGGAAACCTCTCCAGTCTGAGACAAAACGTGGAAGTACCCGTTCTAGCTGACAAGAGGCAGGGACCAGAAAGGATGTGATCCTCGAGCAGCAGATGCGGGCTGGTGCTGAGCTCTGCCCAACGTCTTGAGAACGCGAGCTGCCGTGCAGTTGAGCCCATCGTTCAGTTACAGGCAGCTGGGAGGCGAGCAAAGGCCCCAGGGAGGGAAGCAGAAATTCAGACAAGGCGTAAGGCTCTTTCTTGGGGAGGCAGGGAGTGGAGTCAGCCCCATCACGCCACACCAGGCACCTGCGCATCCGTTGTCTCCCAAGCACCTTTGGAAACCTGGCTTGACCCTGCCAGTGTCACTAGGGCTCGGCAGAGAAACAAAGGTGGAATCAGGTGTCTCTTTGCCCGAGGCTGAAGAGACAGTCAGCGCTGGGCCAAGATCAGAGCGTGGGCGTTTCCTGCCCATAACCTCCTCTTCTGGCCTCACCTCTCTCGTGAAGGCAGCGCGGCACACAGCGATGGAAAAACAAGCTTCGAAAGGCACAGTCTGTTCCCACCCAGGCTGTGTGGGTTCCCGTCGCTTTGCATAGGGCTTGCAAAAGGACTCGATGATGGTCTGACTTAGTGTTAATTCGCCAACTTAAAAGGCTATTCTGCTTTTTTGTGGTTGGCACCCGAGAGCATGTCAGCCTTTACTCCACGCTCCCCTGCCATCTTCCCCAATCAACACACAGTTAAAACAGACAGTGTTTCGGTGCTTACCGTGTTTCACTTGCTTTAATGTAGATGCAACCTGATAGCTGAAGACAGACTCACAGAGGAATCTTTCGGAGCCATCTGTAAACAGAAAAAGGGAGGTGGTTTAATCTGAGAGTTTTAAGACTGAGCAGCCTTAACTGAGTGCCGCCGACCTTCTATTTTTATGTTTGAGGTGTGGGTTTCCCCATTTGCCTATTCTGACACTTTCCCCTGTGCCAAGCATGCAGCGTTCTGGTTTCTAGCCTGTACGGCCCCGCACTCAAATCCTGTGGGGAGCTTTGGCTGGCTCCTGGTGCCGCCAGGGAATGGCTGTGCTACCTGGGAGATGTCCCGGCTGATATTCTGCTACATCCCCTCTGTCAAGCAATTTTAGTCCATTTTAAATAGAAGGTAAGCTAAGGAGAAGCCAGCTAATATTACGGCAGTCTCCACTTCCCTCGGGGCTCAGACGCTTGTGTCCTTATAATGCTTTATGATTTCCCACAGGCTTCGACCATAACCCCGCATAAAGGATTTCAAATAATGTGTATCTTGCCATCTAAATCAGTAATTGATCACACAACTGTCTCAGAAATAAAGCAATCTGGAATATGTGGCTAATTGTGTGCCAAGTACTGACAAAGTTTATACTACTTCTAAAAAAACCCCCCAAAATAAGGGTTTATTTAAAAATCAGCGAGATAGTTAGAGTGACAATAAAATCATTCAGTTAGCGGGGATTTTTGAAGGGGAAAATGGTATGCAGCGACCCCACTAGCACCTGCCTGACAAAAGAACAGGTGTATTACTTTTAATCTCAGAAATTAAAAAGCTAACTTAAAGCTTCCTGCGACAGGGACAGTGTTTAGTTGTTGCTGCCAGCTGGAGCAAACGAACTGCCATGTTACTGGTAAACAGGTCAGCCCAAAGCAAAATCAAGTAAAAGCTCCATGCCATAAAAAACGAGGAAGAGAAGCAATTTTAAAGACTAAGGGTAGAAACAGACCCCTGACCCTGGAAAATCTAATCTGAAGCTGGCCACAGGTAGGAGGGAAGAGTCGGAGTTTCACCGTGCTCAGAGCATCCTCTCGCAAGCTGCTGAAACACTGTGTTGGTGCTGCCCCAAGCTATTTCCAAACATACCCTTCCCTCTCCCCCGTCTCCCCAGCCTGGCCGTCCTGCCGAGTGGCTCTTGGGAGGAACAGCTGTCTGTCTATTTGGTAACACAAAGTGCTTCATTATTTTAATTTGTTTTGAGGGCTTGTTAAGTTCTATGAGCAAGCCTTTAGTCATAATTACTTCAATAAGCAGGCATATGGGCTCTAATGTGTAATAAAAACAGTCCTTAAAGGATGTAGCGATCAGTTCCCGGCTGCCCTGTGCTGCCGTGTTCATTTCTACCAGCATGCAGTCACTTCTGAGCTGCAGGGCCACCCCGATGAACTTCAGGCTCACACAGTCAAGTGCAGCGACACAGGAAGTTCAAGGGGAGCAGACAAACAGACAGACCCCGTCATCTGGAGGACCTGCCCTTCCTCCCTCACCCAGAGGAGGGGAAGGGACGTGCAGCTGTGACGTGCCTGAGTCCTTCAGGCAGCCCCGACGAAGTGGGCGGCAGGGCTCGGGCACACAAAGGCAAGATGCCATGCTGGATCGGAGCCCTGACCCTCTCCAGGCGGCCCTGGAGAAATGGCCCAACAAGAGTGAGCCCAAAAGGGGAATGTGCTCAGCCTTGAACGATTAAAAGAGAACTCTAGTCCTGATTTATCCTCTCACAGACCTCTGCGGCAAGGTTTTAACCCGGGTTAAGGGCGAAAGTAAGCCTTACGTTTCCTGGCCAGCAGGGATACAAGCTGCCTTCTGCACTAGCCCAGTCAACTCCAACCCCTGAATGCATTTTGCCAAGAAAAATACTCCTGCCTCAGCTATCTTTACAGTAATTCCTGCCCGACATCAAAGGATTAGCTAACAATGAGCAATTAACACAGTCATGTTCCCTTTCAGGTAGATCGCTTCCTCGTCTGGAGTGTTGTCATGGAGCTAAAAAACAGGTGACTGCCAGAAAAATCACTTCCTCATGAACAAGTGGTGGGAGAGCCGGAGCTGCTCGGGACCTACCCAAGCCCTGGAGCTTCCTTCCTCCCTCCAGCTTTTGCCAGCTAAAGTCCAAAAAGGCAGCAGGAAAAAAGCTTGGGAAATCCCTTGCAGGGCTGCCTGCACACCAGGAGGAGCAGGGAAGGGGAAGGGCAGAGGAGCAATCACCTTCCAGCATCTCCCCGGCTCCTTTGGGGTAAGTGAAGAGGGCTTTTCGGGGTGACGCCATGTCCGAAACGCTGAACCCCGATCCTGTTACAGAACTGCCGCTGACTCCACCAGCTGAAGAGGATGAGGAAGAGGCTGCCATTTCACCCCGTTCCAGCCTGAAAGAACAAAAAAGGGCACAAAACGGAGTTAGGAAGGGCGTCTCGGAGTTTCCCAGGGCGCAAAGCCAGCGACTGCGCACGCATCTGATGGCAGATGAAGGCAGCCAGGTCCAGGAAGAGACAGCGAGCACAGCTTTGGGCTGCCGCCCCCGCTCCGTGGCTCCGCAGCCTCAAAGCACTGATGGTTGGAGTCTGCCCTGTGTGGGAGAGGCAGCGTACACCCGCCGCGGGGACGGGTGCAGTTAGCTGTCGCACCACGCGGTGGCACCCAAAAACTGAAGGTAACCCACACTCTGACCCCTCAGACAAGGGGGCCTGGGAATTCAGCGGCACCATTGGAGTGTGCATAAAAATAACCTGGCGCAGGTCGCTGGCCTGAATTCACTGGCCTTCAGTGCCTGGCACATTTCCCCTCCCCAGGGTCATAAAAAGTCTTCCCCCGCCTCTTTTTGCCTTGTTTCCAGGAGCACAAACATGGAAAAAGTCCTCATAAAACCTGGAAGCCCACAGGACTGCCAGTTCCAGCACCGCATCCTGCACGAAGGCACGCTGCGCCTAATTTGCAGCAACTGCGCTCTGCATGACTCCAGATGTGCTTTTGCTTTTAGAACACTGCATTTGACCTAAACTGGCAGCAGCTAAGCATCTGTCTGCCTATACAGCACAAGCCCAGTCGCCTCTTGCACACCCCTTTCTCAGCCTTATTTTTAAGAGTACGTTTGTCATTTGGCTGTACGTTTGTCATGATGGAGTGCTTAAACACGTCATGTACCTCTTCGATAGTAAAAAAGCTGTCACTTGGCACTTCTAAGTGACAGCACTTGCTACTCCTCCAAACCACTTAGAAGCATTTCCCAATTACTCTGCCCATTTAATGCATTTCTTTTATCCTACCTACTTAATACACTTCTGCAGCCTCTTTAGGCTATTCCAGACAGTGCCTGTGGAAAGCACTGAAAGATTTAGTGTGGAAAATGGGTTTTTAAAACTAAGAACTGTGTGTTTATTCATAGTTAAGCTCAAGGTTGTTTCATTTACTGCGCGGAATACAAACCAGAGCATCAGCTTGCACGACGCTGTGAAGGAAAACGCCTGGGCAATAGAGACCTTTAAAACGGCTACGATAAATCCAGCAACACCTTTCCCAACCAACCTGGGCAGGCCCAGCTCCCCACTCGTCAGGGAAGTGAGACACTTTGCGCTCAACGGACACCGACCGGGGCTCGTAAACCGCTGGCGGGCTCCTAGATATGGCGGCAGGGTCTTTATTTTAAAGAGGCTGCGGCAAACATGAAGCAGGGAGGACGGCGGGCCAGGATGGGGCCTACACCTTCATCTTCATCGCCTCAGGCCTGAGGCGCCCGCCATCTTGGGGGGGGCTGCCGGCACTGCGCATGCGCTGTGCCTTGCCCACACTCCCGCCGGGCGGGGCGGCGCCCTCGGTGGCTCCAGGGCGCATGCGCTGCCCTGTCTCAAGCCCCACCCCTCCCCGCCATGGCCCCACCCCGGCTTCCGNTTCCTTCCAGCACCCTTCTCCTCCCGGGGCCGGCCGCTCCCCCCTCTTCCCCTTCCCGGGGCGCTCCGGTCCCTCCAAGCCTCACCCGGCCGCCCGGACGGCTTGGCGCAGGCGGCGCGCGTGATCGCCCTCGCGGTGCATGCTGGGGCGGGGCGCACGCGGCCCCTCCCTATTTCCGGTAACCGTTGGCAACGGTTGGGGCGGCCGTTAGCCGCTGGGCCTGAGGGCCGGTAGAGAGATCGTCCCGCCGCCGTTGAGCCGCCTTCCTTGTCTCTGACGACAGGCGAACATTTTGGTGGAGATTTTGTGTTTTGGGTAACAGGAACTACTGATTTTTAAAAACAGAACATATCCCATGTTAACACTTTAAGCGAACCTCGAACCTGAAGTGCTGAAGATGTGATTGGCGTGTCTAATGTGCTCAGCCAGTTCTTTGGGTCGCCTTGTTGCTTTTCCACCATAAAATGCGCTCTGCTGTAAAAAAAAAAAAAAAGTTTAACTCGGTGTTTCTCATGGCGTTTGGAATAACGCAGGGCAGTGTAAGGCTTTTACTTCTATGCCTCAAACTTATTGCTCTGAGGTGGAAGGCAGGAGGTCGCTTTGTTTCCTTTCCCCAGCCACCCCCAGCTCAAGCAGGTCCAGGGAACAGTGTTTGCTGTGGAAAAGCTTCTCAGGCCTTTGAGAAACTAGCAGAGAATGGCAGGTATTATGAGAGGTTGATGCTGTGGGGGATTGCTTGCAAGAGGCTGGAGTCTCTTTGATCTGCAGCTGTGGAGAGTAAGGAGGTGAAACTATTCAGAATCCTGAAGGGTGCTAAGACAGCCAAGGCATTGACTGAGGCCACAGTGAGTTTTAGCTAAAACTTGTGAGTTTCAGGGAGAGCGGTGATCAGTTGCAGACCTCCTTGCAGGGGCAAAAAAACTGATGCTTTGTTATGTATCTTATATTGCTCAAATTTCCCGGTTTTACTTGATTCTGCTTTGTGAGCCAACAAAGATTATACTTGTAAGTTCTCATAAAATTAGTCTTCGAATGAGTGATGTAAGGTTTGAGAAGGTACTGGTTTTCTGAAATCTCTCGTACATGCCTATAGGAAGAGTTAATGCTTTTCTGGAGGTACAGACCTCGCTCTTCACTGCTGAGCCCCTGAGAGCTCCCTTGCTGCCTCTTACAAATTATCCCCAAGGAAATCTCAGGATTTACCTTTCCTTGGCATAAATTAGCAAAGCTGTCTTTGTTTTTGCATTAGGAGGAGGAGCAGGATGGACGTTCTGCGGCCCACCCTGATAAGGATTGGGGGGCGAGTATACAGGAAGAATCTTGTTCAAGAGCAGCCCTACCAGCATGAGGAGGAAGAGGAGGATTTCTGTGCAGGTAAAGAGTGCTGCACAAGGGTTGACTGTGGTGCTGTCAGGACATGCGACAGATGAAAGTATCGACACTGGCAACCTTGGTGTTCTCTCTGATGTCTTTATGTGCTCAATGACCTGCCTGTGCTGTGGAGTGAGGCATTCAAGAGGGAGAAAAATGCTTTGCATTGGTCCTTGGTGATCCTGCCAGCCAAAGAGTGGACATAATCCTGGTTACCTAATGTGGGTTTGGGTGACTGTGCTGCTGACTGTTGGTTATGTTTGCTGGCTGTGAAAGATCTCCAGTAAAGAGGGTAAAAAATGAGCTAAATAGATCTGCTTTCCCCAGGTTCCTGAAGTGGCTTTCTTTTTGGTAGTGTGATTATTTGCAGATACGGCAGGAGTGGAACCTGCTTGCTGAAGATCCTCTGTCCTTGCAGCATTTGTCCCTTGAAGAATTGGCCTCTCATAATGTGGCTTTTGGAAGGTGTTAACCTGTATATTCTTCCTGTTCTGATATATTTTACTTTATCTTTCTGCCTGTGTGTTTGTTGTAGTTCTGCATGAGTTGTGGGCACAGAAAAGCTCAGCTGTTATTTGTCAGATGGGAAGGGTTGTGGCTGTTGTGTCCTGCTTCTCCCTCCACCGTGCCTTTCAGTGGATTGAACAAAGCTTTAGTAGGCAGCTTGCCACCCAAATTCATCCCCATATGTGTTAGAGAGGAGATAGAAACCACTTCCACTCTTTCTGGAAGTCATGTTTGCTCCTAACAGGCACAACTGTTTGTGACCCAACAAAGAGTATACTTGTAAGTTCTCATAAAATTAGTTTTCAAATGAGTGATGTAGGATTTGAGAAGGTATTGCTTTTCTGAAATCTCTCGTACGTACTTATAGGAGGAGTTAATGCTCTTCTGGAGGTACAGACCTCAGTCTTTACTGCTGAGCCCCTCAGGTAAAAGGGCCCACGGATAAAAGGTGCATCTATTCCTCCATGCCGAGGGTGTGAGAATTGCTCTGTTTTCGAAAACACTCTACCTGAATCCTTGAACCAAAACTATCCTCACCTTTTATTTGTCTTCTTCTGCAACACAAAATTCCTGCTTGCGCCTCTGAATGGCCTGGTGGCTTCTACCCTGCCAGGAGAAGAGACCATTCCCACTGGGTAGCTGCACAACTTCCAGCTGAGAGAAAACCTGGGCTGTAACTACTGCTTTCCTGCACCTCCCAGCCTGGCGGATTTAGAAGCAGTCATTATGTTTTCCGGAGTTGGTAGTAAGGTGAAATAAAAAGCAGTTAGCCGCAACAGAGAGGAGTCTGTTTCTTCCTTTATTTAACCTTGGGAGAAGAAGTCTGTGAGACTATTGTCCTACATAAAGCGCTGCCAAACTTTACGGAGGTTGTACAAGGTCTGTTGTTTTTTTTCTGGTAGGCCCTGGTGACTGCGCAGATGAACCCTGTGATGCCTTTGTGGTGGAAGAGACTGAGAAAGGCTTCCAGTGCAGAGTGGAGGTTCCCAGCGCATTATACAAGTGAGCCTGTGTGTTTCTGGTTTATTTGAGTTGCTGCTGGGAAGCGGTTGAGCGCAGAGTATTTTTTTTTTTTTGAGGTTGGGGTAAGCGCCAGATCTCCAAAATTTATTCCATTCTGTGGATGTGGATTTTAGCATTTGGGAAAGGAAAATTGGCAATGCCTTTTTAGTGCAGTTGTGCCATGCTTGACTCCTAGCCTTTCCTGTGACAGAGACAGCAGGTGGTGCTTTCTTGCTGGCAGGACAGCGTTTGAGCATCTTTTCCCTTGAACATAAAAGCGTCAGGGAGGGTGGAAGAAGGGGAGGAAGAACTGGGGCGAGCAGCCTGGCAGGGGGAGTTTGTGAAAGCTTTGAGAGAAAGCACACACGACTGGAATTGACTATTGACTCAAATCTGGTGTATACTGGGAAGCCTGTAGTATTCAAAGCTTTATCTAGTTATTTTTGACAGTTTTATTGGTTGAATAGTTTTACTGAGATGTAGAGAAGGAAAGCTGTTCTGTTGTGTGTTTGGATGCTGGCAAATGACTACCTTGAGCAAAGCAAAAAGTGGAAAAAGTGTCCTTAGTTCTTTGTCAGCTGGGGTAATGGGAAAAAAGGGTAACCCAGCTGATGAATAAGCTGTGGCAGGATGTGCTGGGCAGAGCTGTCATGGATCAACTAACTTATTTTAGCTTAAGCCCGGTGTGAACCACAGCTCAACATCATCCCCTGGCCCTAGGCTGGTCACGCACCAAGTCCTGGGAGTAGCCTCTGTGCCTGGACTGGGTCCTGTGCGTGGAGCTGAATGCGTGCATCCCTCTAGCACAGAGATACCGAATCTGGGGAGGACCAGCTGCCTGTGGCATGGTTAATCTGCTGGCTGGACACACTTGATGGAGAGTGGCCCAGTGACACTGGGTAAATGACTCTCTTGCACTTTTATGCCTCCAGGTACATTATTGGGAAGAAAGGAGAAACCAAGAAGAAGCTAGAAACAGAGACTCGAACCTCCATCAGCATTCCCAAGCCTGGAGTGGAAGGAGAAATTGGTAAGCTTTAACATGCACAAAATGGGTGTTCTCTCGTCAGCTCTTGCACAGACACGATTTGAACGGGGAGGGGGCATAGGAGGTGTTTTTCCTTGAATTCCTGCTTCTGACATGGCACTGGCTCCCTTTATGGTCTTTGAAAAATCACTTCACTTTTCTCCTGAGTTTATTTTCCCTATTATATAAAGAAGTATAAGGTTTTTCTTGGGGGGGGAAATCTATTTTAAGTCCATACATAGTCTCACTGAAGTCACTTCTAGGCCTTAAATGACAGGCTTGAGGACTTTGGGTCTGAATGCGTTGGGGTGTTTTTTTGGTTTTGTTGTGGTTTTGGTTTCTTTTTTTTAAATTAATACTATCTATTAATGAGAAGCTGTAACAAACATTCAGAAAAAACAGCCGCGTTGTATATTTATGCATGAAATAAACTTCAGCACCTGCTTTAATCTGAGAAGTGTTTTGATGACGTTGCTGCTTTTCTGGTGTTGTCACTTGATCCTGACAGTGAGAGCAGGCTTTCTTGTACCGTATGTTCCTTCTCATCACTTCCAGTGACTTAAAAAGAAAGGAGGTGTTGCTCGTAAGGGCTGGCCCATGCGGGTTTCTGCCTGAGTGGATATCTGGAGGGCCCCTTGCACACGCTCCAGTGATAATGGGCACGGTGTACAGTTATGTTAGTGACAGAGCTGTGAGGAGCAAGTGACGGGGGGGTCCAGCTGTGGTGCTGCACAGGAACATGGCAGTACTTTTCAAGGAGTGGGTCTTGACTTCTTCCTGAGAACCATGAAGGACTATTAGGAAGGTTGAGAGATGTTGAAAACATGTAATAATAGGAAGCCAAGAAAATTTTGCTCCTTGCAGTTCTTTCCTTTCAAGCTCAAGTGTTCTCTGTTTGGTGCCTTGAAGTGCATGCACAAACGATATAGGCCATCTTGATCTTTGATAGATTTTCTTTTCTTTTTCACTTTGACTGCCTTTATGAAAACTTGAAATAATGCTCTAGAAATCTGAAGAGCCGCTGAAATGATAGACTCTTAGTTATTGTTTTTTAGGCACTCAGAGCTGACTTTCTTGAGAGCAGAGGGATACTTTTGATGGCATCATCCTGTCTTTACAGAGAAAAACACAGCCGTGTCAGGCATTTTAAGTCAAGCGGGGAGTCTGGCGAGATTTCTCTGGGCATAGTTGGGGGTTTTAATTCCTATCGCTTCTTCAGTGAGCCCAGGGCTAAGAGTAGAGAGGTGCTTTTGTGAAGGTTTTTCTAATTCCTTCCCAGCATCTCTGGGGTGAAATAGTCTTACCTTTGCCAGATCATCCAATATTGATAATTTAAAGTGCACGGATAAATATTGTGTAAAATCATGATCCATTCAGTTACTCTTTATTTTGCATGGGCGTGGGTGTCAGTAGTCTCACTGTAGCTTCATGGAAACCAGACAAGTATTGCTTTGTTTCCTTGTAGTGATTACAGGGCAGCATCGCAGCAGTGTCATCTCTGCCCGAACACGGATCGATGTTCTCCTGGACAGCTTCCGTAAGAAGCAGCCCTTCACACACTTCCTGTCCTTCGCTCTCAACCAGCCCACCATCCAGGAGAAATTCCTGCAGTTCAAGGAGGAAGTGCTGGAGAAATGCTCAAAGGTAAGGATCCACATGAGAATTAAAATCAAGTGGAAGCCCTTCGGCAGAGTGCCATTTCATTTATTGAGATAGCTTTTTGGTGTTTACCTTGAAGGTCTTATTCTATTCTATTTCCTAGGAATGTATTTTTAACAGACCTTTTGCTTAAGTTGGCGGATCTGCTGTGAGAATTTGTTGAGTGCTGTTGTGAAATCTTCTGGAAAGTGGAATGGCTTACTTAGTAAATTGTTAGTAAAATATTTTGTTCTCCGTAGGGATTTTCCTGGATGGGAGGTTATCTGAGATTCAAAAGAGGGTTGGGGTTTTCTTTGGTTGTTTTTTTTTGTTTTGTTTTTAATAGGAAAGCCACTAAATAATGTAGTGGACCTTTCTACATTTTATATGATTTCTACATAGCTGTGAAACCAGGTAGGAATACACAAGTTTGCTGCTGCTTCTATTTCACTTTTCTTTTGATTACTGACAGTGAAGGAAGATGGGTGTCATTAGTGGAGCTGAGGGAGAAATGACTTGGTAGCACATGCCATCCTGGAAGTCTAATCGCTTCCCTTCTTCCCCGTGAGACACTGTGCTGACAGTCCCTCCTACTTGCCTTCAGATCTTGCATTGAAAGCAGCAGGAAATAGTTAGGCATAGGGAAATGAGGAACAGAATGAAGTGAAAGCTGCGTATTCCCTGGTTTATTTTAGCGTGCTTCTAGTTTGAGAGAAGCAGTATGTCAGTGCACAGGGCCAGGCTGAGGAGAGGGAATGGTATTATTAAATTGCCGTGTCCTCTGAGTCTGCTGGCAGGACATCTCTAGGCAAGAAAGAAGAGTTCCTCTTTGTGGCGGCTGCAGGTTAGATTGCATACACGCAGCAGGGTTTTGTGGGCTGATATTCTTACCTACATGTCTGTCGGTGCCTTTCAAAGAGGAAAATATAACCTTGCAGATAGCACAGCTTAAGAAGTTTAGTTTCCTATGTCTTCATGCTGTGGGTGTGAATTATCTGATATCTGGGGAGATATGAGTTCTTACTCAAGTTTTCGTGGTCACTTGCATGTCAATTGTCTCATCTCCAAGAGCAGAACTGAGCTGGCTTTGCAGTCTTGTCTTTCCTGGAGGTTCTGATTTAAGTCCCTCTTCTCCGCCCAGCTGCCTATTTCCATGACATCTTAGGAGCTTTCTATCACTCAGGTTTCCACCTGATGTTAAATACAACTGAAACTGGCCAACAGATCCAGGGATTCGCAACCAGCGCAATGCCATGAGCGCTCTTTACTCAGGCTAAGAGGATATCACTGGCTTGATCATCTACCTCCATTTGCCAGCGGCCGCTACCTTTATTAAAGCTTGCCTTTATTAAAGGAAAGCCCTGAAGACAGGGGGATGGAAACATAAGGCTGAGAAAGTGTTGGCTGAACAGAGAGTGCCAGACCTCTGGCTAGTGTCAGTGGTAGCCTAGCTCCCTCTATTGGTTTCTAGTTCCAGTTATTGTGCGGGGACACACCAAAGTTACACAGAGAGAAGCGGCTCTTCAAGGGGCCAGTAGCTTCAGCAGGGGCTCTGGTAGTGGCTGCTCATGCTGTTGGCCCTGGACTGACACCGCTGCATTCAGTCTGGTGTTTCTCTTGCCCTTTATCCCCTTCTACCTGGGCTTGTGGCTGTTACAGTCCTTTCACTTGATCTCCCTCGAGATCTGGCCTGCTCTGCTTGAGGCTTTAGCATCCTGGACTCCGCTTATCTGATCCTCCTCCCTCTAGCTGTCTGCCAGCACGTCCTGTGGATCTCTCTTGTCCCTCCCCATGGACAGCAAACCCAGACCTGCCTGCTGTGCAGGACAGTAGCCTTGGTGTCGTCCCATACTTCTTGCTGGGTGCTGGCTTCCAGGCTGCCTTGGTATCAGGCAAGTCCTTTTAGTGTCGCATCTCTAAGATGTGGCCTCTTCTACTCATATTTGCAACTAATGCTGTCGTTCATGCTCTCGTTCTGTGTTTTATTCCTGCAACACATTGGCCTCACACAGGACTAGCTCTTCTTGCAGAGCACTCGTTTTTTCTGCCTGCTGGTTTGGTTGCATCTCTGCAGCCTTCCATTGGCCCAGCCTCGGCTGGTGATCTTACTGGCTCTCCAGACCCCTCCTGATCTGTCTCTGTCACATTGTTGGTCTCTTGCTCACTCTTAAGTATCAGTTTGCATCCCTGGGGAGGCAGGGAGATCTGCCATCCACTTAGAAACATGTTCATAAATTTATCTTGGTGCTTTCCCCAGTATTGTCGTCACATTCAGAAGGAGCTGCCTGGGAAGATCTGTAAACCTTCACGTGCTCCTCGTCCTAGAAAGCTGCAGAAACCCGAGCTTGGTCAGAGAAGTGCTGAGACCACTGCTGACCAGGCTAGTCATGTTAATTTTTTCTCTTGCCTGACCTTCTGTCTCTCCTGTAGGTTGGTTGTTTTTTTTTTTGTAGTTTTTTTTTAGTTCTGTGTCTGGACAGCACAGAGTCCTGTAAGGCTCTGCTTCATTGTTAGGGATCCTGCAGCATGGGCATGTGCATGGGAAGACATTTTGGCCTAACAGCTTCTTCTGGCTTTCAGTAACCCCAAACTTGAAGCGCACTCAGAACCAGCACCCAGGTGTGCATCCTCCTAATACCAGTAATAGCCATATCACTGAGAGAGTGCGGCAGTCAAGACAGCGTGCCTTTTGCTGCTGCCAAGTCATCAAGGTGCTTTCGGTAATCTCCCAAAACGGTGGCAGCTGAAGCTGCCCTACAGCAGGACACATCTATGTGGGTGGAGGCAGAAGGGCTGGGGCTGTAGTTCCTGCTCTCCACTCTGCATAAGCATAAGGTGCCCTGGCCTGGAAGCTGTGGGGTCACATTAGCACTGCTCAGTGTCCCGTGCCTCTCCGGAGAGCCTGAAATGTTCTGGTACTGCTTACATCAGCTCTGGAGTTTCCATTTTTAGTTTCAAGTGTGGAATTCAGTCAGTGGCAGGTATTTGGGGGTTTGCATATCTATAGCCTAGGAATATATGGTGCTTTATTTTTCTGCCCTTCTTCTGGTATGAGCAAAAGGGTTTCTAGATATATTGCTGCCTGTTAGTTCAAGGAGTATATTGCAGCCCTGTATGTCTCTCAATCACTCCACAAGCCGGTAATGCCACTCTAATACCACTTTATCTCACAGCAGGGTCTGCTAGAAAGCATATCAGTAATGAAAAACAGTAATTCAAAACTGTGCCTCACAGAGCAATAAGAGAGCTTATAGATTTGTCCAAAGCAATGGGATTTCTCCGGATACTTGGAGAAATCTGAATAGGTTTCAGTGACAGAAGCAGTGCTCTTCTCTTCCTGTTGCAATTTGCTGGTGTGAAACGTTGCAGAATTAGGTAAACTCCAGTCTTTGAATGAAGCTCAGTAATAACGGTAAGGAAGGGAAAGGAGCAGGTGTGTGTGTGCGAGGATTTCTTCTGGCCATTGAGCATTTGTGAGGGACTCTATTTCTCTCTGAAGCAGTTACCATGGCAACCATTCATTTGTATTTTATAGCATAGGGTTACGTTGGTGGGTATATGCTTTCTAACTTTTTTTTTTGTGTGTCTCTTTAAGACCTTTTGTAAGATGAACCTTGTGGTGGAATATGGAACACTTCAGGTGTCATTTATGCTATTGTATGGTCAGAGCTGCCAGGCAATGAAGCAGGGCCAAAGCGGGGGGCTTTTTTGAGGCTAATTTAATATGAATATGGGGAGGTGGCTCACCTGGACAGGCTCATTACTGATGTGGTGCAGTGGGAGGTCCGGATGACTGGATGACCTTGGAAGTCTCCTCGCACAGTCGTGTAGGTGTCAGAGTAAGGAGGACTGAAATGTCTGTCTGAGTATGCAGGTGGAAAAGGGAAGAGACTTTATAGTAATATTGCCGTGAAAAATCACAGTTGGGTCTTTCAGAGCTGTGCAAACGTAGCATTTGCAGTCTTAACAGGCTGCAGATGCAGCACAGAAAAGAAATATGATTGCTGTAATATATGGCAACCTGTAAATATCAAACATTGCTAATGAGGTATTATATGTCAGAGTGGAAGGGACAGAAAATGGGAGCGGTTTTTCAGCCTGCAGCTCTTCAGTCAGTTTTGAGGAAATGCTGCTTTTCTGGCTCGCTCCTTTGTTTGTGGATTGGGGTGGGAGAGGGCATATAGCTGGCGTGCAGTATCCTGCTATTAAGAAAAAAAAAATCATAAAGCTGTCTGCAAATATTGGAAGCTCTTAAGTAGAGAGGACGCAGCCAGGGAAGAAGAGCTAAGGAGTTTGATCCTTTGCCTTGTCATGTAGAAGGCCTGAAGTGAGTTTGTGATCTATGGTTTCCCCACTACAGGGTCTTAGATTTGGAGGAACAAGGTGCTTGGGCTTTGCAGAGGTGAAGATGCTGGATAAAACTCTTTCCATGTTCCTTCTAAAGAAGGAGAGCAAAGGTCTAAGTCTAAGTGGCAGGCAGGTGGAAAAACCCACTTATTTTTAAGGCTAAATGAGTGGAAATGGGCTGTTGGGTTTTTTTGCCCATGACAGGGCAATGTCAGGGAGAGGCGTAAGCTAAAATACACATTCATCACATATGGATGGTGCGTAAAGGGGATATTCTTCCTGCCTCTCAGTACATCCTTAGAGAACCCAAGTTTGAACAGTAAATTTTTCGAGAGATGATAGAGTCTGTTTTATGCGTTTGTATCTGCCAGCAAGTTCCTGCAAATACACCGCTTTCAGATGCCCCTGTAGAATATGGGGATTCCCTCCTGCGACACCTTGCCTCCCCTAATCTGGTGCTCTGCTTTCATTAGGCCTGGAAGCCACCGCTTGCCACAAGCCACCGTGACTTGTGCTATGAGGAGTGTCCACCTTCCACTGCACGGGGGAGCAAACTGGTGAAAGAGGAGCTTTTTGCCGAGAGGCACTCGGAGAGCATGGCTTAGATCCCAGTGGATCCCTCTGCCCATCTCTGATGCTGAATCTCAATCCTCACTCCTACTTTTATGCTTGTAGCTTACCTTGAGAGAGTTCCTTAGGTATTTGGAAGATGTCCATAAAGCCCCTAAATCACAATGTTGACAGGATTACATCTCTTGGCCTTGTTCTCCCTGGAGGTAGATGTGATTTTTTCTTAGCAGTGGTTATGAAGACATATTCCTAGGCTCTTGAGTTGCTGTTGTCTGGCCCTGCTGGGTAGGTTGCAGAGGACTGATACCACTGGACAGGACAGCTTCCCATGAGGTGACGCAGTGGTTGCTGATAGCGTATCTTAATCTGGGATTAGAATAAGTGGGTTCAAGGTTTTTTTCATCTTGGTGAGCAGCATCCAGCCATGAAGGGCTGCTAAGACGCCCAGAGAAACATTGCCTGTTCCAGGGAGAGCTACCTCTGACGTAGCATCTATTTTACGCGTGGGAGAAGTGGGATCTGCTGGCCTGTGAAAGAGTAGGGGTGTAAGCAGGGTTTTTAGGAGCTGTCTGAAATTCTAGAGAGTAAACCAGGAAGATTATCTAGGTCTCGGCCTGCTCTCTGTGCACTGTTCCTCCCTGCTAATCTCCACAGCAGCGGTAGCGTGGCTTGTGGAGGTGACATGCCATCACTTTGTCAGCTATCAGCCCACACTCAGGTGTGGGAAAGCTCAGGGGAGAACACTGCTTTTGGGGCAGGTTGATGTTTACAGTACAAATTGTGCTGGGGCAGAGAAGGAAGGTAGGGCGTTTGCTTTCTAACCTGCAAACTACTTTCTCGTTACTTACTGTACATCATCTGTGCGAACTATGTGAGTGACATTGACTGGTTGTCCACGGCAAGGATAAGTTGAACTTTCTTCCAATTTCTGTTACCTGAGCTGTTGTTTTGTGACGGGCCAAATATCCCCTGGCTACGGATACCATTAGAGGAAAAAGGCTGATGGAGAGAAATCATGTCCTGTCATGCATGTTAACAGCAGTCTGAATTAAAGGAAGCTGAAAGGCTTTTAGCGCAGAGAGGGGAAGGTGGGGAGAAGTGAGATGGAGCCGCCCCTCTTTCCTCTGCTCCTGATGTGCCTGACATAGTTAATCCGTGCTTGTTTCAGGCTGGTAGGTCTGCAACATGCTTTGCCACTGCTAGCATGGTACAATTTGGGGTTTCAGTCAGCAATAAAGTAATTATCAGCAGTGGAAGATATGTACATGCTCTCTCTCTTCGGGGGACCGCCACGCTTTGCCAGCCTGTGGCTGCGGGAGCAAGCCCTCAGCTTCTGTGTTGCAGGCTGGCTCGTCTGTAGTCCAGCCCGTAAATGCTGCTGTAAAGAAGGGTATGGATGTTGTCCTTAGACATGAAAAATGCTGAGTGAGATGTGGAGCATTAAACTCTGACAGGCTGAGATACTGCAGTGTTTTAACATCTGAAAGGTTTTATTTCAAACTCTGAAGCACAGCTAGAAACTTTAAAGCTGTTGTTCTCAGTCAGTGGACTTTTTTCAGACAGGGAAAGGCTTCAGTGGCCTGGCAAGTTGGCTTCTTCTGGAGTTAAAAGTGGAGGTTATTTAATGTGCTGATGGGAAATGGCCACTCAGTGGAAATAATTGTTTTGGTATGGGTGTGTTAACCATCCTTGAGGTATTTTTATAAATATCCTCTAACAAAAGACCATGTTTCTTAAAGCTGAATGTAACCACTGCTCCACCTGGGAACAGTTCTTCCCCAGCAACAACACGTAGCTCTTCTTATAAAGGAAATTTAAACTTAATTCATCTCGGCAAACTGTGGGGCACACAGGAACAAGAAAAATGTAATTATCAGAGCTGGTATTAGCTGTGCTTGTGTTGTGAAGTGCAACCTGTATTTAGACAGGATTTAGACACCATTTAGAGCCTGTCACTACAGCTGGTTCCAGCTTTACTGCACAAAAAATGGACTTAAGTTTTAAATCTGTGCTGACTTGTGTTGAGTTCCATGCTGATGGCAGCTGCCACTTTGACAGCTGTGGAAGTCTCCTCTTGAAACCCTGTACGAATGAGTGCTGCTGTTCCTGTGTCCTGAGTCAGAGCCTGTCGTAACGAGCTTCCAGGCTGCCGTTCAGCAGCTCCACTGAAAAGGCAGGCAGGGAGTGCGTGTGCGGTGGGGGGCTGCGCCTTGTCTGTCAGGCTGAGCTCACTTGCTCGCAAAGCCTGTGGAATTTTGTTTCTCGTTTCAACTTTGAGTCACTGCCAACCCAACCAGTGATGCTGAGATAAAAGGTTTGATGCCAGTGGCTTGGTACCTGTTGTCTGTAGTATTTATCCCTCTGATGGAGTGGGGGGTATGTGTGTGTATAAGACAAGACACCTATACATGATTGATTGACTGATTTGTAGGATCACGGGGTCAGCAGCAGCCTGTTCCAGAACCCTGCAAAGCTTCACCTGACTCTTGGGACGCTGGTACTTCTGAACGAACAAGAGATCCAGAAAGCGTGTGACCTCCTACAGCGATGCAAAGAGGACTTTGTGGAGTAAGTGATAAAAAAGGAATGTCATCACCAAGAACTTGAGTGGGGGAAAAGCAGCAAGGTATCTTTGACAAGGGACAGCAAAAAAAAAAAAAAAAAAAGAAAAAAAAAAAGAAAAGAAAAAAAAAAAAAAAAAAAAAGCAGCTAAATAGTCTATGTCAACTCTAGAAATTTGGAAAAAGGCTGAAAAGATTCAAATGGGAACAGCAGAAATCACCGAGCACTCACAAAGAGTCTAACAATATCTTGCAGCTCAGCTCAAACCCTCAGTATTCCCTGAAAACCTTCTCTACTCATTTCTTTTTCTCACATGCGTCCGTGTTATTTTTGTGTGAGCAATTTATGCTGTTGTCCCCTGCCTGCTGCAGAGAAAGGGACGAGCTCTGTTACCTTCGCGCGTTGCCTGCAGTGGGCTCCGGCACACTGCTTCCCTCCTGCCTCAGAGCAGATGCTGAGGTGTCCTTGACATGCATTTCTTGATGCGGGGAGCTGTGTGCAGGGAAGCCAGCACGAGCCGTATGAGCAATGAGTCTGAAACGTTCAGTGCTGCTCCAGGACCAGGGCTTTCTCGCTGCCTGTTAACACTGAGCTGCAGATGTTAGGGCTTTAACTGTAAATGTGGCTGAATGACACTGTAATTAGCTTATCTCTGTTCAGCTTAGAAATTGGAGATGGCCTGAGGGATTGGTTTATTTATTTATTTCTGCAAAGCTTTTGCACATAGAGCACGGATCCTTGATTTTTATTTATTTATTTATCACCTCGGTGCGTGAAGAATTAGCCACGCTGTGCCAGCTAATATCTGTGGGAATTAATGCACGGCCAAAATTCGTACCTCTGCCTTTAAAATGACAGGTCCAGTTTTTCAGCTGTTCAACAGAAATGCAAGTGTGTTTCCAGGGGAAGACAATATTTGGAAAGTGCCAGCTTCCTTATAAGTGGAGTGAACTGAGGCTACTCTCCATTTCCTTTAGTGGAGGGAGAATCAACACTTGAATGTAACCTTTAGGTTATTTCCCCTGCCACACCCAAATAAATATACTTTGAAAATTAATTTAGGCTCCCACATAAACCTTCATTAGCGATCATTTATTTTTCTAAATGCAGGCGGTGCCATGTAAAAGTAGATGTGCCCTTTTTGACCCTCTTTAGAGTAGGTGGCTTTAAGCGCTCTCGGTGTGATACGCACAACAATACACTTGTGCTGTTTTCCTCCCAGTAAACATACTGGAAGGGGAAATCCCACTCTCCTTATTCCACCTGGGAAACTTTACTGAGAATCTCAAAAGCGGTCTCTTGAGCAAGCTGAACAGAAGCGAGCAAGGTTAGAGCAAAGTCACGCTCACGTTGTTAATTCGTGTTTATTACTTCTGCCTGCCCAGACACTCCCTGTACTTTCCACGAGACCTCGGCGTTAAATGAGACAACGGCACTTACTCACAGGGAGCTTTCGCTGCAGCGCCCTGCCTCCCTGTGATGTTCTGGTGGTTAAGGCAAGGAGGTGGCGTGTTTGGAAGCAGATACACTTCACAGTGTGTTTGCAGGTGTGGGAGTGCATATTATATCCCGCACACATTTTCAGTTTTGCCTTCCTGCAAGAGTAGCTGGAGCTGATTTTAAAACAGCTCTATTTACTTCCAGCATCTGTAAGTGGATGTTGAAATGTACTTAAAACTGCCTTCTGCATGGAGTACTTTTCCCAGCGAAAATCAACAAGCTAGAGACTTTGTGTCACGATCGCTCTCTTCACAGGGAAGGCAGGAGTTCTCTAGGTTGAGAACTTGTGCCTTTTTACTGCTGACGGGTTTTCTGAAATGTAAATGGAGATCTCCACGTTGAGATGGCCTGTGAACACTGAAAAGTTGACTTAATGTGTGTCTAAAACACTGAACGTATGAATTTAAATGTTATTACGCTATTTCTTGAGATGATGAGACAATAGCAGCTGTGGCCTTTTGAGCTTTAGAAATTAGGGAGCCTTTTTTGTGTTTGGGTTTTTTCAGTGCAAGCAACCTGAAAGATACGGGAAAGAGAAGAACTCCTCAGTGGAGTTCACTGCCCCATATGCTCTATATAACATTTAAGTCCCACTTAACCTTGAAGTTGTGTTTAACTATAGCAAAAAATGTGGTTTATATCATTCCCTTAGTAAAACCAAGTATTTAGTGTGTGCATGAGGAGTACTATGTATTGTATTTCAAAAGCAAATGTGATGTTTTGCTTTTTAACATAAGGGATTCGTTGCATTTTAGCCAAATTGCTGGAGGCAAACCCCTGACCGTGGAGGTTGCAGGAGTGGAGTACATGAACGATGACCCTGCCATGATGGATGTCCTTTATGCCAAAGTCCACATGAAGGATGGCTCAGACAGGTGAGTTCCCCGTGCTCCCTTCTATCATTCCTCCTCGATGTGCCGTGGTAGCAGTGTGCCAGAGAAACCCTCTGCTGTCTGAAGCTGGTGGGTGCTGCTAGCAGTCCTTGGGCCAGCAGTCAGGAAGATGAAGTCATACTTGCTTCCTAAACCGGTTAAGGCAGTGAGGTGTTTGCTCTTTAAATCAGTCACTGGTGGTGCAGCTGAAAGATGTCATTTGTTTCTGTAGCAGTCTGTCAGATTGAATAATGGTGTTGTAGCTCACGCAGTGATAAGATGGCCAAGGAGATACTCCTGAGATGACTTAGAAGGCAGGACAACTTGGCCTCTGCTGTCTAGTTCCCAACCTGCAATCCAGATTAATCTGGACAGCCTGGCATCTTCTGCGGCACTTAATTATTCTTAAAACCCAGTTACACCAGAAGATCCTCAGAAAAGCATGACTTGGTTGCAGAGTTGGTTTTTGTGTCTGTAAGCAGCCTGGAACAGGCGCTGGGTGTGAAATGTCTGTCTTCTGAGCCACTGGTGTGAAATCTCAAAGCCTGGTTGGTGTCAGTGCCTGTGTTTGTGCTGTTGGCCCCTGTGGCTGATGGCTTTAGCTCTACAAACAGTGCTGCCTGGGATGTGGCAGTGTCTGGACAACCTTCCTCCATCTCGTTTTTGACAAGTACATCACCAGTGGCAGCACCATCTTTTCTCTTGCACCTTTCTGGAAGACCGGGGAAACCTAAGAGCTGTTGTACTGTGCTGCCGGTTGTGAGATGGGTGGGAAAGAGGGTAGGGGAGTAGCCAAAAGAGCTTTAGCCTTCTCTCTCTGAGCCTTAGCCTTCTCTTTTTCTAGCAGTGCTGCCCTTTGGTGTCTGTTCCCATTGCTAGAGGACAGCAGGAGCTAGCAGAGGAGCACAAAGCAGTGCAGCTGGAGGAGGGAGGCTGCGAGCAGGGACAGGCTCAGGGAAGAAAAGACGTGTTCTGGCATCTCCTTTACCTGAAGGCTGAGGAGACAAGGGGGGCCCTCTGCTTAAAACCGGAGTTTGGAGGCTGTGTTGAAGTAAGAGATCGGAAATGGGATAAGGAAATGGGTGGGAAAATGAAAATGTAAGAATTGCTGGGAGGCAGTCGAATTGAAATCTTTTCCTCTTCTCGGCTCTTCCACTTTGAAGTCTGTCCTACCCTGAAAGAGGTGAGATAAAACAAACGGGGCGGGTGGAGAACCAGGACAAGCTAGGGATCAGCCAGGAGACAGAAATGCTGGGAGAAACAAGGCAGAAGCACTCAGAAAGACGAGACAGAGGCTGACACTGGATGACCCAAATGCCCTTCGGTCAGTTTGTTGTAGAAAGCATCCAAAGTGTCAGCTCTGAGAGCTGGGGTATGGGCCTCTTTTCTCCTGAGTCACCGAGCTCTGGATCATCTCTGAGGTGGAGTGCTTGCGAGTCTGCTTGCATCTGAAAATAAGCCTGCAAACTGAGGAGCTGTTCGAGAAATCCTGTAGAGCATAAGTAGGGCCTAAGGTGAGGCAGCAATGTCTGCTTGCATCTGGGGACAGCTTGAGTTGTTGGTACTAGCACTGTGGTCTGCTTCAGATGCCAGCATTATCTGTTTTGCTGGGAACCCATTTAGCCATAATGCTAGAAGAAAATGCTGATGTGCATTAGGGGTGGCAGAGCTGCTTTTGGCAGGGGAGAGAAATGAGGTCTTCAAATCTACCTTGCCTTGAAACTGAAAACAACCCCTACCCGTTCCCCCGAGAAAGAGCTGATGCCTCCTCTGTCCTTCACAGAGATCTATTAGCTGAGGTTTTGAACAAACCCAGATCTTGTGCTTTGTGTGGCACCTGGAGGTTGCCAGACTTCTCTTCTCCAGCATCTTTTTTGCTTTTTGCATAGCAGTGTGCTCAGAGAGGGCTACACGATTGTCAGTTTTTAATCCTTGGCCCAGGCCGGTCCTGCCCTCACCTGCCAATTAATTCATCTGGCACTTCTCCCCTAATATAGTTCCTTAACTGCTGGTAAGCATCCAGAAAAGATTTAGCTTTGCAGAGGGGAAAGAAGGTACTATTGTGTTGATGGAGAGCGGGGAAAGCTTTTGAGATTCCAGCAGGCACAGTGTTGGACAAACGGTGATTATAAAGAGGGGACAAATGTTGATCCCTCCAGAAAACTCTGCTTCATTTTCTCATCTGCTAGACAGCTTGTTGCTGAGCAGCTCCATGTACCTCTTGCCTGCTAAAACCTGCTGTGCTTTGGTCAGGGAAATGGGGAAAGCAGGTAGAAAGCAGAGTTTCTCAGCTGCAAGGCTGAATACTAGAGGAGAGAGGCAGCCACGTGGTTTGCTGTGCTGGATCAAGCTGCTGCAGCCTGTGTTTAAGAGAGGTGTGTGCTTTCCTGTCTCATGCAAGACGTCTTGCTAGCTCTGTGTAGTTCCTGGCATGGCTGAGGGGTGGAGTTCCTTCCTGATCTTTGGATGATCTTGATCAGCTTAAGCTATAAAGCAGGAGATTTGATTTGCCCTGACTTAGCTTGCATAACTGCAGACAGAATTAGGGGTTGGCAAGCCCTTCTGCACACATAATGGCTCAGACTGAGAGAGGGATCATGCTCTGATGCCTCCCACATGGCAAATAATTTCCATTATAATTCATTCTAATTTGTTTTATTTCCTTGATTAACTTTATAACGTAATAAAGCACCATTTTCACTTGAGCTATTCTCTGTTAATTTGTTTTAGTATTGTCTGTAATGATATTCATTTAATCTTTGTCATTGCTAATTTTAAAAATCACTGATGTAAAGCCAGAAATTAGTAGAAAACCATGACAATTGGTAGTTTGAGAGTCTTGAAATCTTCACATGGGGGCTGGCAGCCCGTGAGGGGCAGTACAAAACCAGTGGTGGGGTAGAAGCGTGGCAGCCCCAGGCTCTGGGGGCGAGCCTGAGGGCCACGCTCTGCCTCTACTGCTGCAGCTGAGACACCAAAGTGGTGGCACCTGGTGAAGCAGAGAGCTGTCTAACCCCTTGGACGTGGTGAGAGAAGCCCAAATTCTTCTGCATAGAATAATGCCTTCTTGCCATGTTTCCAGGGACGGGAAGCTCTTGTTCTAGTGCATCCTTGCTATTTTGGGTAAGGCTGGGGCATGGCAGAAATTTTGTAGGGGGCAGCAGGAGCCTGGAAGTTCCTTCAGCTCTTTAGACATAGGATACACGAGTGCACTGCTCAGATCGCCTGCCTGTCCTAGGACAGGTCTGCCTGCAGATCCCAGCAGCCATGGCCGCTTTTGTCCCTGACCAAGGCCAGACAAGAAGGTGGCAATAAGTCATTCTGCTTGCTCGGTAACTCCGAAGCTGGAGCATTCACCAGGATGTGCTGTCTGGGTTTATGCCCTCTGTTACCACACTCTGGGCTCTCCAGAAATTAAGCGCACTGACTGGTCTGCTTATTTGGGACAGAGAGGGTCTGAGCTCCAGCCCGGTGCACCGTACAGGTCATGGTCCCTGAGCAGAGCAGACACTCCAGGAGTCAAGGTGCCTAAGCCTCCCCGGGGGTCTGCCCATTTTAACATTTGTAAGGAGAGTCACATTGTGTTTCCTGGCAGTAGAAAGAAGCATCCTTCAAGTCCCAATAACACCTGTCACTGCTGAGAAGCTCTCTGCTATGCTAAATCTGCCCTTCTTCGTGGAATATTTGCAAGCAGAAGTGATCACCGAGGAAGCTTTGCAAAACAGCCAGAACTTTTTGCATTAGAACTGAATCCTGGTGGCTCTGTTTGCTTTCTATCAGCAACTAGCTCCCTTTCCCCATGTACATGCAGAGACTTCACACATGCTGCCCTCCCTGGCTGGAAAGTGAAAAGCTGGCGACACAGAGGTTTCTCCTTCGTTTACATGGCTCTGTTCTTTCTCTTTTTGCCTTCCCAGGTTGCAGGTGATTGCTGATCAACTGGTGGAAAGGTTTGTGGCCTCTGGCCTGATGCTTAAAGAGTGGGATAGGGTGAAACTGCACGCTACGGTCATGAACACTCTCTTCAGGAAAGATCCAAGTGGTATGTATCCCTCATCCTTACTGATAAATGCATTTAAAGTGGTACCTCTGAACGGGAAATGCTTTTGTTGGCTCTTATGTTTCTTTTTTAAATTTTGTGATTTCTCTTAGTCTCAAAAATACCTATGAGGTTGTGGGGGGATGTCACTAAATAAAACCCAGAAGAAAATGAAAAAGCAATCAGCAGAGCTGGAGAAGGCAGGCATTCTTTGAGCACTTTCTGGATCTTTTCTAAGATTCTTTGTCATAGCTTCAGAAACACTATCACCTAGTAGCACTCATAAGATCTGGGCCAGAGAGGAGTGCGTTCAAGTACCGTGTGAGGTCTTGGGCTCTCTGTTCCCCAGTGTTAAATTGAAATTCCATAACAACTTGATGTGCTGTGCTGACCTTTAAACAAGACAAAAACGTGATCCTCTTTGGTCAAATTCAAGATTGCCCCTTGGTTTAGGAAGGTGATTCCAGTGTCACTCTTGTTAAATCAGATTCAGCTGGCTACGAGGCTGAGTATGAGCCATTATTGAGTGTATAGTGTCTGCCAAAAGATTGTCTGCTCTGGCAGTCTGTAGCATCGTTCTTATCGCATTAGTTTATAAAGCAGCCTCAGATGCATTGCGTTTAGGGAGGGGTGGTATATTACAACCTTGTTCTCCCTGTGCAGACATGTGTGTGCTCTGACACTGGTGTGTAGTTTGCGAGCCTTAAGAGTGTCGCACTAAAGCTTTTTGGGGCTTTCTCTGGCACGGTGACCTCTGTGCAATGCCGATAGGTTATGTCGAGTATTCTCCAGTTACTGCCTCTGCGAGTCTCTGTATGGACAGTGATAACAGCAGATGGTTTGTGTTACGGTTTTCTGTGCGCCCAGCGGCAGATTTTGGGCATGACTGCTACAAAAGTCAGATAAGCAGACTAGAAACCCTGGAAAGGTGGGGCTTAGCTCTCAAATTGAGCCCTGAAAACTGGTGAAAATGTGAGCCCGAAGTGCTGATGTGGCGCTCAGTTAGGGGAGACACATGGGCAGCTGCGTCTGGCACTGAGTCTGTATTCTGAACAACCCCATGAGGCATGCGAGGCATTCAGACACAGTGGTGAGAGCATTACATGGATAGCCATAGAAGTCACTTTATATTCAATACAGGATTTGAATAGCGTGCTAGGTGTGAGTGGGACTTCATCGTTAATGCTGGAGTTGAAAAGGAAATATTGAATATATTCACTGAGCAAGGCAGAGGTCCTGTGGAAAGAACGGATCATGTACTTAGGGATTATATAAAAATCCAGACATGCTCTGGGGAAATGGATCTAAGACGTAGGCATTTGGCAGTTGCCGTAGGCCTAGGTTGCTATTCTTACTGTCTCTGTGTGTGTGGCTGCGTGCCCACCCCACAGAAGCATACGCGCCACATGTATGTGCTTCCTGGAGCAGGCAGCAGAGGTTTGTATAGGTGCTGTCCGGATCGTGCCTGGCACTGTGCTCACACGCTCAGCCTGGTATTTGGTGCCGTTCCAGGCGATGCAAGTGCTCGTGGTGCTGACTCTCACCCTGGCAGGATGTGGGATTATAATCAGCCGGAGAGAAGCAGATGTGTTGCACTGAGCCGTCAGCCCTACAGAATCGCCCTAGCAGTAGCTATGATGTAGGGTCTTTCCTCCGGGTAATGTAGGTGATCCCAATAGAGGCACCAATTCCTGCTTATTCAGCCTTGTTGTCTTTAAAATTAAAGTGGAAGTGTTTTTTTTTGCACTGGGAACTGGGCAAAGATGGTTTATTAGCTGGCAGCTGACTTTGGGGAGGGAGAGAGTAGGGGGGGTGAAGTACAGCACACACAGTTCTCCCATCTGAAGCTCATTCTGGTGGTGGCTTTTCTCTTTACAGCTGAAGAGCGAAACAATACAATGACTGGTAAATCATCTTTCAAGGAACGGGAGTCGTTTAATGGCCGAAATATCCTCAAGGTCAGTATGAAACAATTAGGGAAATCGAGCCAGCTGTGGATATTGTACAGCCAAAAGAGGTTGAAACACCTCTTCAAGACTGCTTTTGTCTTAGGCTTATGGGATTTCCGAGGTGGGGGGGGGGGAATCTGTTTAGAAAATGAACAATCCAGATCACTCGTAATTGGGAGCATTACGGTATTTAACGGAAGCGTTCTTAAAGCTGGTGAGGCTCAGATCAGGAGTATGTAGCACGAATGCTAAGTGGGTGTTCGTGTTGTCGTTTACTTTGCTCGTGTTTTACCCTGGAGACTCAGGCTCGTGTTGATTCTCAGCCCACCAGAAAGGAGTACTTTGTTGCTTTTGTTCTTCTCACTTGTATGAAACTAAAACCCGCTGCCATTTAACTTACTCTCTTCTTTCTTTTTAATCTCTGCTATTGATTTGCATGGTTTTACTCCAGAAAAATAGCAGATAGCGGTAGGGAGTCCCACCAGCCAGGATCTGAGGGCTTTGGCAGCGATCAGAGGGTAGAAAGCAAGATCCCCCAGACTGTGGAGGTGGGTAAGGCTCGACGGGGAGCATCCTGCAGCCTTCCCAGGCTTTGCTGGCCAGGGTTGAGACTGCAGGCAGCCTCTGCTGCTCATCCAGATGGCAGTGTCAGACTGATGCTGTGGTGCTTGGCCCCTGCAAGCGTCCAGAGAGAAAAGACGAGCAGGGAGAAGTAGAAATGGAAAACAGCACTGGCTTGTAAGCAAATTTGCAATCCTCATTGTGTGAGGGGATTTGTTGCAGGCAGCTATGATAAGAGGGAGATGGGACAATGCATGAATACATTTGGGAGCTGATAGAAGATATTCTGACAACAAAGAGACATCAGAGAGGATGCAGGCTGGGTGGGAGTTGGACAGCCCAGAAGGACTTTAGGGCACCAGAGGAGGGAAAGGGTGCGTTTTATTTGTGCTTACAGTTTTGCTGTATGATGTATTAGGCACTGGACACTTGGGGATCTGAAGGCAGGGAGTGGAACTGATTGATCTCCTCTGTGCAGAGGACAAACAAAGGGACAAAATTAGGTTAAGCTCTCATTGTCCTCAAATGGTCTGTGCAAGCACAATGTCATGACTCAGCATCGCCACATGTTGAGTGTTCGGTGTGAGACTGCAGTATTGCAAACTGAAGTAGGAAAGCCACAGATGTGGTCCCTTTCTTGATGTGATCAGCGAGTTTTGTTTGGCTCCCAGTGTCTGAGAGCTATGCTCCAGAAAAGGAAGGTGGTATACGTTGGGAGCCCTGAGAGCCTGCAGGGACTCAGTTTTCAAGGCATATGCCCACGTTTCACTTTGGCCTTTGCTCCTTTCTCTTGCATCTGTTCAACTTGTCCCCAGACTTTAGAGAGTTGTAAAATCAAACCATCAGTCTTCCTTCATGCTCCTCATGCAAGAGTATTTACGATTTGGAAGGCATTAACGATGCTCCCTCTACTGGTCACATCATTTGTGGACTGCACTGCGGGGTCTGAGGGTCTGTGGGTCTGGTGGTGTGCAGCGCTGAGAAAGGCAACTGCCCTACCTTAGGTGGCTACTTCTTATTCTTGCTGCTCTCTGAAAAATAAGCCAATGCATTTTTAAAGCTCCTAATTGATTTTGTACTGATGTAGCCCAAAGAGCTGCTGGCTGTTTGGACTGTTGATAATTACTTCAAAGCGTGACTTGCCGCAAGAAATGCCATCCTTCTCCCCCACCTCCACTACATTTCCTAACCTGCTCGCTTCGTATTTCCCTTTGGTCTCCCACGTGCCTGCAGCAGAACGCCCGTTGGCATTAATTAATTACATGAGTCATAAATAGCTCCAGGCTTCTTACCAGAGGAGCCCAGCCTCAGCCAACCACTGATGCATTCTAGCATGACCTTGCAAGGATGCGCTGGTTCCCTCCCAGCCCCCTTTTATATACATTATTTATCTTCTGCTCAGGGAGGCTGCCCTCTTGCAAAGTGGCTTCATTAACTTTTGCGATAGGATCTAAACAACGGGCTGTTAATGAATATGGCTGCAGTTAGAGGCAGGCTGGCTTGCGGGCGCCATCCCCTTGTAGGTAGAACGATGTGCCGTGCATGTGTTTCTGGGTGGTGGGGACTCTGCAATAGCTGTGTTGGGTGGCAGTGTTCCTTCCCACTTTGGAAAAAGTGACAAAGCATGGCTACTAGTAGGAGGGCATCAAGTTGGGAAAACTCGGGTTTCATCACTCTTATTCCTTTTATGCAGGTACGACGGGTGCTGTCGGGCCAAAGGCTTTGCCTAGTGAAGGGCAGGACCTGAGCCATCAGCGCACAGAGCGTGATGGAGACGCTTTGGTTCTGCTCTTCCAGTCTGAAGCTCCCCTGTGGTCAGAGCTGGTGTGTGTGTGTGTGTGTGTGCAGATGCGCTGGCAGCACATGTTTGCTGATAGCATGCCTGTGTTACCCCAGGCTCCAGCTGGTATTTTGCTTTCAGCAGAACTAATCGGAATTTTATTTAATAATCCTTTGTTCTACCCGTTCCGCGGAGTTAAACATACAGTCCTATTTGTGCTAATAAATGGTTGTGCAGGCCGGTACCTTCCCACACTGCTCAGAAAATAGATCCTGTAGGATGAGTTGCGTTCAGGAGTTTAAATTACTTCTGTCTTGAAGAATATCCATGAAAAAGGCTCCTTGGCCTAGCTGGTGCTGAAAGCCCAAGGGTTTGTGTATGCCCCAACAGCTCAGTGATCTGTGTCTTCCACGAAAGAAAGCACAAGACGCTTTAGCATCAGCTGGGGATGCTTTATGTATCGCTTCATATGGAGCAATATGTATTTCTTCTAGGGTGGCTAGTGGCTAGCTGATGGAGTCCTTTGAACATCCAAATCACGTACCGAATTCTTGCTCTGGTTGGGAACAAAATGGATCATCTCTTGGAGAGCGGAGGGGGCAGCAATTCGCAGCTGAAAGACAGTGGCAGCTCCTTCCCCGTGAGAGAAGGGTCGGGCCGGGTGGGCGGCCGGGCCTCGGGGAGATGATGGTTTGGCAACCCCTCTGCCTGGCTGCCTCCTGTGTCTTCCCGGAGGGTGGCTGCGTGCCCTGCGTCGCAGCTGGCCAAGCGGCACAGCGCTGGCACGGAGGTGGTTGGGGCAGCTGCCTGCATCTCCGGAGACGAGGCTTGGCTGCCTCCGGGCTTTTATTTATTTTGCTTAGTGAAAAAACTAAGGCCGTGGTGAATAAATAGAAATGCAAAGAAATGCGAAGGTACTGCCTGGCCAAAATTTTCTAAAGCAATTTTTAAAGGAAAGGAAGGCTTCCAATAGGAAGAAACCCACCTGGACTCTCACTGGGTTAAAATGGAATGATTTTTGACTTGAAGTCTAAGGAGTGGCCTTTGCCATATTCAAACAAGAGGGAAGCAAATTTTGAGTACAGAAGAAGATGAACCCCGCCAATTAGCACAGATCTGTGCATTAACAGCTTACAAGATTAAATATTGAGGGAGCAGCTCCTGAGGTACGACAGCGGAAAGCTGCACATCTTACGTCTTAGGGCATTAGGGGAGACTTTAAGCTGAGATGCGAGGCTGGGAACCGGATCGGTCGAGGCAGTGACACATGCTGCCCTGCCCTGGTCCAGCAGCGGAAGCAGAGCGGCCGAGCTGCAGAACTGCCTTGGGACGGCTTCTAGGTCAGGCAAGGAGTAATTCGATGAGGCTCCTTCTCTTTTGAAGCCTGCACACAGGGTATTATGTTATGGGACCGTATCTGCTTTCACTTGGAGCGGGGGGAAAGTGCATTTTCTGCCTGATATACCAGGGCTAGGGGAGAGCTGGTCATAGCAAACAAATCTGGTAGTGTTCTCTGTTATCGTTTGTATCTCGCTGGGTGAGAATAGTGCAGTGGCTGTGGTGTTGCAGTAGTTCAGGTGAAGACATTTCATGCAGTGCCGTATAGAGAGATACAACGAAAAAGAAAAAGCCTGCCCTGGATAAACCCCCTAACCCCTCAAAATACTCTAAACCCACCAAGCACTAAACAAATTAATATCTGCCCCTGTGTAGAGCCACCATTACCAACTCCACTTGCAGATGAGGAGTGCTCCTCACGTTCTGCAGCTATCGGTACCCAGGCCTTTTCTATGCAACTTTCATTAGCGAATTTAAGGAGACAGAGTCTTTTCCTGATGTGTTTTTAAGCTGAGGTGAAATCAAAGGGCCAAAGGACCCGCGTTAGGTGAGATCAAGACTGTGCAGTGTTCGGAAAGGGTAAGAAAATCTTGTTATCCTCAGCGAGGTGATAAAGGTGTATGTCTGAAGTAGGTCTGGCAACTGGAACGAGTGTCTAACGGGAGGTGGCTGCTTGGAAAGTTTAGAGTTAAAAATACCAAACAAAAATCCACTGGGGTGAGAACAGACTGAATAAGAGATTGTGGTGCAACATCACTGTATCAGAAATAAGCCAGTGCTTTCCTCGCCTCGGTTTTACAGAAGAATCAAAAGCAGAAATGAAAGGCTGTAATGCTGCTTTACAGCAGAGAGGATTTTTGCCTTCAGTTCTGATCCTGCCATTATCGAGGGATACTGAAACGATCGAGGGGGCTCAGCAGTGTGCAATTAGAGCAACAGTGGGATGGGAGGATGTGACAGTTGAGCAGATGAGACTGGAGATGAACGTTTGTATGATCTTGGGGGGAAAAAAAAAGGAGATTAAATTGGGGTTGCCGTGAAAACGCTTTCCTACGAATTATATTCTTCAGGGAAAAAAAAAAAGGCATATTCATGTTATTTGCATTCGGTGAAACAGGAATCTGAAGTGGCATTTGAAAAATCAGAGTAGACAATAGAGGAAAAATGTCTTTGTCGGAGTGTTTGGGCCTTGGAGCAGAGCGACGAGGCGGCGTTGGAGGTATTGAGAGAAGGCTGAGACACCGCACTGAGGAGAACGCAGTGCAGGAAGTGCAGAAGGTTTGTGCGAAGTTGCCCGCGTGTGACACAGATCCATTTGGTGACCTTACCGTAAAGGGGAGAAGCCTCTTCTTTTTTTTTTGCAGAGGTACTCAGCACCTCTCTGACTAATTTTAGCAGGAACTGTGAGTGCTGGAAGAGGGAGGATTTGCTGAGAAGTTTTTGAATCCTCTTGCCCGTTCCCGGCAGGGCTGCCTGCAGCGCCGCAGTCCCCTCCAGCCCAGCAGCTCAGCCGTTTTGGAGGTGTTGTGGGTGCTTCTGCCTTTGGAGATGATGCTGTGGGTGCTTCTGCCTCCCACCCAGCAGGCATCTCCCCTCCTCGTTTCCCCGAGATCACTGTTCTGCCACCAGCCAGCTGAGACAGCATCACCTCTTTGATCTTAAAAGGACAATTTTTCTTGGTTGGAGCTGGCAGGGTTTGAATTACAGCNGAGAAAAAGAACACATTGATTAGCAAAAGTAGGCAGTTCATCCCAAAGGTGCCGTGACCCTTCTGCTGGATAATTTCTCGAGTCTGTCCGAATTAATTTACTGGCTCCGTAGCTTGGACTCCTCCTCCTGGGTATTTGGTGAGCATAGCGAGTAGGTCACATTGATGGGCGCTCCTTGTCCTAGTATTCCCGGATGTGTCTCAAACCTGGCATCTCCTGGCATCTCTGCAGCAAAGCCGAAGCCCGGCTCTTAAAAACTGTTGCTGCATTTGCTATAACAGGCAGTGCTGTGAGCCACGGAGATGAGGCTTCTTTGGAGAAATGCAGTCCTTGATTATTAATTTCCTTAAACAAGTTGTACTGTAAATCCCTCATGTTTGAGGCGTAGCGGGGTCTGGGAAGTTAGCAGAGCCTTTAATGTGCTGGAGGTGTTTTTTTTATTCTTGTCTGAAAGATGTGCAAAAATCCGGTAACCTCCAAATGTCCCACTTGTATTTGTTTCTTAGTTTGCAGAATGCCTTTCACCATAGCAACTAGGGTTTGATTTCCTCAAGCGCATGAATTTTCATGGATTTGTGGTGGTGGGGAACGGACCCAAAACCCTGAGCTAAAGCAAAGGTTTTGCAGCGTGGCGGTGGCAGGAGCACTGCTAGATTTGGCTTGTGAAGGGGGAGGACCCTGGAGGGAGATGCTCTCAGCTGAACAAAGGCCTGCACCTGGCCCCAAATAATTTTATTTGCAAGAAATCAGGCCTGACAGATTAATTTAGACTATTGCTGAATGTCACCCTCCCCACTGCTGCATCACCCTCTGGCAGCTGAGGTGGCTTTGCTCCAGTTTTATGAAGAGCTGAGGTTTCGTATGGCAGCAGTCGGAAGAGAAGGATCGGCTGCTTCCATGGTCGCAGCACTCAGCTGGAAACCTCGTACCCTTCCCACCCGTGGAGGTCAGAAGGGTGTTACGGGTAGTATGAAGCACTCTTCTCTTAGGTCTGCAGATGAAACCCAGCTGGGGAGAGGCGGGAAAATTGCACATGTTAGTAGGAGGGAACAGAGCTCCAAACGGTCTTGAGAAATGGGGCAGAAAGAAATGGGCTGCTGCGAACAAGGGCAGGTTCAGGAGGGAGCGGTGGCATCGGTGCAGGACAGGAAACTGCCTCGGTACCAGCCCACGGACTGGGGTTTGGGTTATGGGGCGCTGCTCCAGAGCACAAGTCTGTGGAAATAAAAGGAAGAGGCAAATGTCTGTAAAGTAAAACTTTTGACTACACTTAGCACTTAGCTCCCAGCTGAAATACTTGTTTAGTTTTGGGCACCGTGGATGGGTGCAAAGAACCCAGAAGGCAACAATAAGATAATTGGAGCACTAGAAAATGTCTGCAAGCTGAGATTGAAAGATTTAAGAGTTGTTTTGAGGCTAATGAAGGTAAGGAGGAGGACAACGCATAGGAAAAACTCTTTAAGCATGTGAAAGCTTTTGCCAGTAGTGGATAGTTTATCCTCTGTGCTCTCATGGTAGGGCAAGAAATAATGGACTTAAATTGCAGCAAGAGGTTCAAAGTAGGTGTTGGAAAGATCTTTGTTGTGAGAAGGAGAATGAACCACTGCCCTAGAGGAGCAGGAGAAATATGAGTCCCGGTTGTTTGGAGGGAGCAGAGATGTTAGTCCAGGATCTGCCAGCAATGAGCTCCTCCTGCCTTGGGGAAGGAGAGGATGGTGGAGCTGATGACCTCTTTCGGTCCTTTCTTCAGCTTGTCGCTTTATGATTACTATGTGAAATATGTGTGAAACGCCCATGAGGTGGCATTTGTGAACATACCAAAGCTTCTTGGCATTTACGTGGCATTTACTTTGGCTCAGTAAAATAAAAATATGAAAAAGAAACCTCCCATCATATACGCCTAGGATCTTTCTCCATGAACTCCATCCATGCTTCTTGCTCTTACATTGGCGTTACTTTTCCAGATAGAGATAGAGATTGTTACTGCTTTCCGATGGATGGCACCGGTGATTTAATCAGAAGGGTTTTTCCTGTGTCATAGAGGAGAAACCCCTGACTTGCATCCCGCATGGGACTTGTGCTAACCCAAGATGCTCGTTTATCTGTAATTTCAGGTCTTGGTGGTTCATGGCAAAGCTCATGGATATAAATGACTGGGGAAATAACAAGCTGAAAGCGGATGATAAAGGAGTTAGTGCTTTGCTTATGATACAGATCAGCCGTGCTCCCAAAAGATAGGCTGCGGGGACTTTTATGGCCAGATTTTGTCCCTCCTGAAGTCTGCATGCTTTATTCTTCCTAAGGGAAATGAGGTGAAAGGGCCTCTGCTGCCACCTTTTAAAACCTGCCAGAGGTTGAAAGAAAACCAGAGGGGAAGGGCTGTTCCTCGCGTTATCTGGGTGGAAGGACTCGATGCGGTGCTGGTGACGGAGAGACACTCCAGCGCCAGCTGCACACTCACAGAGCAAAACAAAGGATCGGCATATGCCTGCCGAGCTTTGTGGCTGACACTTGGAGGCCTTGGCGCAGGCAGTGTGCTCATGGTGACGGCCCAGGTGATGACCGCCTTCCCTCTCTGCCCTTCTTAGCCCTCTCTTCCACCCTTACCTCGTGACTCTGCACGACCTCTTGGTCCTGTTAACCCCTGTGCAGCTTTGGAAGGTGTTGGATGCCCGGCCAGCAGTCCTTTAAAAAACCATGGAAAAGAAGCAGTTGCTACTTTTGAGAGGAGGTGGGGAACTCCAGGAAGAGCCGGCTCTCTGGATGAGTGCCTGTCTACCTGCTTTTCCTACCCTTATTGCTGGCAAGCTTCCAAACACAATTAAAGCTCTGACAGATAATCATTGGCGGAGTGGTGTCCAGAGTGAATAATACAGGAATCAGATATTTCTTTTTTGGCACCAAACTGTTTCAGAAAACATATTTTGAAAGTTGAATATAGAAGAAAAAAAAAATATCTATTAATTGAACAAGCTCCCCAGATCTTGACATGTTGCCCGGTTGTGTCTCATCTTCTGGAATCCACCAGGGAATCTGGTTTGGGGTTTGTTTGTGGTCGTTTGGGGGAGTTTAGGTTGCAAATGGAAAGGGGTTTGGTGCATTTTTCAGGGTGAGGAAGAAGGTACTCTGCCAGCATGTACTGCAGCCTGGGAACTGGGGCAGCTTCTGCCGTTTCGCGCTGTGGAGGTAACAGCCTTCTGTAGACCATTGGGGTGGTCAACAGGGAGCATAAATCTGCTAAGCCGAAATGGGGCACGGGCAGGCTGGCCCTCGGGAGGTTCCCTCTTGTACCAACAGCGTTCTATTGCTGAAATTGTTCGCGAGTCAGCCTGCCGAGGAGTGACAGAGGTGCTGCTCCGACCTGAGAGGCCCTGACAGGTCTGTGTGGGAGGTCGTGGGAGGGAGGCACATTAAGCAGGTAGATGGAATCCTAAAAGCAGGATCGGAGGCTGTGGTTCGTGCAGTAAAGGAGATTAATCAGAAGAGCTCCCATCGATAGTTTGCTGGAGTTCAGTGGACTCTCCTTAGAGCCCATCGGTGTTTCTGAGTGTTACTTTCACATTTCTAAATCTCTTTTTTTTTTTTTTTTTTAATTTTTAATCCATCCACATGTTTTACCATCAGTAACTCTTCCTCTATCAGTCCTTTTTGTGTAATGCTGGTATCAGCTCTGTAACACAGTAGTTTGCTGAAGAGTCGGCGCCTTCCCTGCTGTAGCTGGCATGGGTCCTACAGTTGTGCTTTAGCCAGATGATTTGGAGGAGCGATTCTTCTCTGTTCTCCTGCAGTGTTTTCCATCCCAAGCCGTGGACGCGTTATACAAGCGTTAATTCAAATGTATCATCTCTTATGAGATGGAAAAATACTCTGATGTTTATTTGGGCAAGCTGCAGCCCATAGTCTCATCCTCTCTGGGTCCCTCCCCTCCCTTGTAGTGTAAGATGGTGCAAGAAGTGTTTGGGGCGTTGGGGTTGTGCTCTGCTCCGAGTACCACCAGGAATATCCAGTCGAGGGTGCAGAGAGTCTGAAAATAAGATTTCATTGCTCCGTGTGGAGGCACCTCTTCAGAAACGCTGCTTAATTTTTCTCCATGCTTGTCAGCGGGTGCCTGGGATATTTTGTTTGCTTCTTCCCTTCCCCAAAGGGGATAACAGCACCGTAGAATGCTGATTTCCCACAGAAAGCAACCTCCCATCCCTCCCGGCTTTCCGAGTTCGTTCCTTCATTCACCGCTGCTCCCGATCAGGATGTGCTGGGGGTAGCGGCTGCCACCGGGTGAGCTACTGACTGTTGTCACTGCGTGCAGAGCAGATGAAGCTGTAAAGCCTGCGGCTTCTCTGAAGCTTGAGTGTAATCTCCTGGTTTGAGCTCTCTCCACGCCGCTGTCTGGTGCTGGACCCTGATTCCCGGCGTGATTTTGCATGGCCACAGCGCTGGGTTGCCTGTCAAAAGCAATCCTTCTGCACATGTTCTCCCATGGAGGCAGAGACGAGTGGCGCTCAGCCTGTTTGTGTGCCCTCCTGGAAGGAAGGGATCTTTTGGTGGATAAACACCTTCGACCCAGGTGAAATAGAGGAGAAGGGAGTGCTGGCATCCCGTCCTCAGCATGGACTGCACAGCAGGAACGACAGTGAGCTCATCCCCAGCCGTAGGTTCCCGGAGCTGCGAACCTCTTCCTTCCCACGTCTCAGAAGTTGCTAATTTCTGTGCTTGTTCCGGATACGGAAAACGGGACCCCCCTCTCAGCTCCCCGCCGAGGGCAGCTGGGTTTCTTAGGCTGATTGGTCACAGGCTAATGACATTACATGCCTCTGCTCGCCCGCAGCGCCGATTCACTGGGGACAGTTTTGTACTGTTAATCTATAATACCCCTACCCTAAGGCACTGCTTTCTGTGGCTGGAGTTCACAACAAAGCTCCCTGCAGTCTGGGTGGGTATGTGTGTGTGTGTGTGTGCGCGTGTGTATGCATTTTATGCTGTGATAATGCTGCTCTTTGGTGGTAGTTTTTAATTGCAAGGCATTGCGGTGAATCGTCGTTCCCTCGGCATTTCTGAGCACCGAGGCTCTCGGCAGAGCTGCTTGGACTTTTTATTCATTCGGGATGGGTCCTTTTTGGCTGACTACCATAGACGACGTAAGGCTTTAAAAACTGATCAATAATGCTGATGGTAGCAGCAAAATGCAGGCCAGGCTGCATGAGTGCAAGCCAGAGCTTACGTGAAGGAAGTTTTAAATACCTCTTACTCCCTCCCCTTGTCTGGACTTATTTTGTCCTCCTGCTGCCCAGTGCCTCTCCAGGCGAATGCATTAATATTTCTCATGCTTGTTGAGCCCGTGACAGGTGATTTAAAAGCACCAGTTTGTGTTGGCATCTCCGCTCTTCATAACCGGAGCTGAAACGCATCGCTGCTGTCCTTACGTGGATTAGTGCCGTGATTTATTACTGTTGTTTCCAAGTTTGAACACAAAGGTGCTGTCTCATCCTGGGAGGGTTGTCTGCGGGAAGCGAGCCCCCGAGGATGGCTGCTTGACAAATACCCGCGCTTGGGAACACAACATCATTTAGGCACATGTTTTAACTGCTTCATCGAGGAATTGTCCTCCTCTGCATTTGTTTCTACAGTGCTTCGATAAAACCTACTTTACAGGCTTAGGCAAAAGGGGGAAAAAATGCGGAAAAGAGGCATCCTGGTTTTGATCTGTTGCTCTGCCTTTGATAAGGAAGTCGTTGTGGTTTGGGGGCTGAAGTTTGTACTAACGTTTTTGGCTCACGTTTGCAAGGAGTGAGCGGTTTGATGTGTGATTCTTTCTCTCCCAAAACAAGTCCTCAGCTTCTGTCTTCCTTCGGAAAATTATTGTTGCGCCCCAAGGGAACCTTGCCATGTAATTTGTGGGTAATAGAGGGGAACAGACCTCGGAGGAAGAAGGGTTTCCAACATCTGAACGGAATTGTCTTAAATGAGAGAAATGGGGGTGCTGGAAAGGCCAGGCATGCTGCTAGCTTTTCCTGGCTCAGAATAAGTGACTTCTGGGGAGAAATGGAGCAAAGCTTGCTTTCTGGGAGCTACTGCAGGGCTGCCTGCCTTTCATCACTACCTGCGTGATTGTGTCTTTGGACCCAGCATCCCAGAAGGGAGAGGGAGACAAGGAAGCACTTGCACACATGGGCCTATGGTAGTTTGCGGGCTGACATGTGAAATATGGGTTATCCACGGACTGATACGCTCTCTCCCTCGGGGGCTCATGGCTTTTGGGGAAGACGGTGCAGCTGCAGTCCCAGCCATTCCTTGCAGGTCCTGGGATGCTGCTCCCGGGAGGATGCTGTGCCACTCTTTAGGCACCCTCTTCCTCCCTGTGGGAGACGACGTGTCCTTCTAGGCATCCTCGCTGAGCCAGTTCCTGAGCCTTGGGCTGTGGTTTGAAAGGCAAGGCACAGCTCCGGCACGTTTGCTTAGAGGTGCTGGGTCTGGGGTTAAAAGTTAACAGCACGCTTTCCTTATTTGGTTCTAATTTAATTTGGGAAGGCAGCAGGGAGACAGAGGGCACTTAGTCTGCTAAGTGCTATTCCCTTGATGGGAGTTAGTAGCTTGCACGACGTGCATGGCATCGACTTCATAAACTGACCTTTGCCTCCATCAGGTTCATTAAAAAAAAAAAAGAATCCCAACCCCCAACCTCTTATTTATTCTTTAGGCAGCAAGGACATAAATCCTTCAGCGTGTTTGGATTTATAGAATTACCGTGCTTTTGCTGAGCCTCATGTCCCACTCCAATCAAATGACACGGCTTTCGGTAACCGTGTGGGTGATTGTGGTTTTTCTCTCCCCCCGCCTCCCTCCTAGCTGTTCCCGATCCATGCCTCCTCATGCTCCCTGCGGCCTTTTTGGGGACAGGTGGGCCCTTGGTACCCATGGGAAGGGACAGGAGTGGGACTGGGCAAGTCTTAGGGTTATCAGCGTTTGTGTGTGAAGTGTAACAACATCCAGGTATCTTCTTTCCTGGCCCAAAATAAAAAAATGCTAAAATGCTTTTATAGGAGGCATTTCATCAGCTGTGTTACAGGCCTCCTCTGAAACCCTAGCGTTTACGTGGTGGCTGGGGAGAGGGGGGAGATATAAATATCTTTCTTGGCTGCTTGGCTTTTCCCCAAGATAAATAGAAGTGAAAGCTGAAAGTAGAGGTTCGGCCTTCTGAAATCTCTTCCCGAGCCCCCAGGGACCCGAGCGCAGGATGCTTTCATGATGGGAAGCCAGCTCCTGGTGTCTTGGGGGTCTCGGAGGATGGTGTTTGAGAGGTTTCCCTCCCCACTGCTTGAAGCAGATCTTGGCTGTCTGGTGGCTCAGCTGTGATCCCCATGCCTGGTGTCCGGTGGCTGCTGTTGGGGGAAGCCTCAGGGAGCACAGAAGCATCGGTGAGAAGCCGGCTTGAAACGAGAGCAGAAAAAAATGTCTGTGGTTGTCCTCTAAATCTTGTAGCATGTTTACTCTCACAAAGTACAGCTACATTACCAAAAATCAATAGTTCTAGCAGCATTCTCGCCGGGAAACACTCGGACACACGAGAGGTGGTACGTCTTAAAAAAGCCAAGGGATTACAAAGTGCTTTGGTACAAGGGCTTTGCTTCACTTTTAGCAGTGTACAAATGGAGGGCCCTTGACCTGGGCAGCATCTTCTGGGACTTTCGGATTGTCTTTCTGGTCCGATGTGCCTGAGGCTGTGCGAGGCAAGAGGAGCTGAGGGAGGGTTTCGCTCATTAACTAATTTTGCCACTTTTTGCTTTGAAGTACATGTATTTTGTAAGAAAACCAGGTTGTAGTGTGCAGAGATAATATAAACAAGTATTTGAAAGGTTCTTCCTTTGGCTGTTTTGTGTAAAGGTTTGACTTCCAGGGCTGCTGATGGGACTGGCACATCCCAGCATTTTGTTTATATTCTTCATGTTTGCAAAGACTTCATTCTACAGAAATGCATCTCATCTCCCTTCTCTTTTTTTAAAAAAAAAAATCCTTTTCAAATCCTAGTATCTCCTCGCTTACCAGCGCACCTACCGCTCCCTCTGTTAGGAATGGAGAGAAATTATTTCCGTTTTTCCTGGCTCGAGAGTGCTCTGTGAAGGAAAGGAGTGTCGATATGACCAGGCGTTTCGACAGAGATGGGTGTCAAGGTTTGGGGTGAGCAGGCACGCTGGCAGCAAGCACTGCAGCATGCCCTGGAGAGCTGGAAATCGTCCTTGCTTCTCGGATCAGCCAAAGCAAAAAGAGAAAGGAGACCAACCCCTTTTTACTAACATCTCTTATTAATGAGACATTTTATCCTAAGTCCTCTAACGTGAACTGCGCGGGCTTTTGGGAACATAATTAATCTTTAATTGTATAAATCTTTAATTGTATAAAATGGAGTTTGTATGGCTGTAGTCATTTCTCTTCTCTCTTTTCCTCCTTGAGACGCTCCCTTAGCACAACTTCTTTTCAACAGGGTGCCCTGCTTTAGGGCAGCGGCCGTGTGGAGCCACACACACGGTGTCCCTTGAAGCCAAGCTCTTAAGGAGGGGCCTCTTGCTGGGACGGGGACCTGCGTGACCCCGGTGGCAGGGCATCTGGCTCCTGCCGAGTACACGCTCGGAAGAACTGGCAGCAAGTTGCGGCTTAATATGAGTCTGAGTGATTAGCAGTGAATTACTTTGGGCCCTGTGCAAAGTAAGTCCTTGTGCTGGGCTCTTAAGGAACAAGCGTCACCCAAAAGGCGGGATGAGCTGCAGGGAGGTGTGGGTGAGCCGGAGGCTGCCCACCACCTCTCCCAGGCAGGGATGCTGCGACTAAATGGTCTGGCGCAGAGAAACCCAGTTCTTCGCGGCATTTGTGCTAACCCAGATGATTTTTGCAGAAACAGCTTGAGGGTTGACTACCCATGCTGCCACGCAGGCAGGTCCGGAGAGGAGGAGGTGGTCCCTGGCGGGTGGGTTGCTCTCTGCAGCACATCTGTCTGCAGCTGCAGCCATTTCAAACCGAAGCAGGGGCTTAGCAATGGCTGAGAGCTGGCTCGGCACGCATAAATACCCCTTCTCTTCAGAGATGCCATTCTGGCTGTTGTGTATTGGTGGGGAATTGCTGGCCTCAGCCAAATCCTGCGCAGAGAGTTGTCTGGGTGAGCTGGCAGGCTGGAACAGGGGCTGGATTCATCACCGTGCCTGGGATCTGGTCTGTGGTGCTCCCTGGCCGAAGCCTTGTTTGCTCTGCACCTTTCCTTTGTGGAGGAGTGACAGCGAAACGAGGAATTGTCCTAAAAGAAACCTAGCTGGTCCCCTTGAAAACCGGGGGTATTTGCAAAGTAGAATACCCTTAGGAGAAGCAACAAAAGAGCAGTCATGCCCAAGTCAGTGCTAGGCAGTGCCAAATGCCTTTTTGGAGGAGGTGAAGTGCAGCCTTTCAGATGCTAACGAGGTATTTGGGGGTTTGATCATTTGCTGTATGGAGGAATTGATGCACCATTGGCTCCAGGACAGACGGGTTGTAATTAATGCATCAGCTTTCACTGGCTGTTAGCGTTCCTGACTTCTGTAATGGATGGAAAGGGTGTGTGACTGTCTTGAGCCTGTGACTCTCTTAAGCCAACGCCTGTGGGGACAGATAGAAAATTTAATAGGAGACAGATGGAACGAACGTTTTGGAGGTCTCTGCGGTGGGGAGATGTCATTGCTCAGGCCCTCAGGGACTCACAGCGCTCCTGTTAAGCAGAGTTTTGAAATTAGCATCTCCACTGAAGAGCTTTTCCTAAAGCAGGACTGATGTTTCCAGGTAGAGCAATTTCCTGCGTCTTAATGGAACGGGAGGAGCACTTTACGCTTGGACACGATGGCTTTCCAGCAATATTGTTGAACTTCCCTGTAAGAAATTCTGATGTCATTTTTTGGGTCTGCTTCATAGATTGGATTAATCAGCAGAGACACGCCCTCGGGGTCCCCGAGTTGCCTTGCTTTCATTAATTTGCACTCAAGCCTTTGCCGAACAAAGAAGGATTTGTTGAACAAAGCGGGGTCAGTGCCGGGATGAAGAGCCTTGCGCCTCTAGCCTGCTAGTTTGAATTAGGACTGAGCCGTAACTGTAAGTCGTACGTCCTCTGGCCCGGATTGGTAAAAACCTCCTGGCCTCGATCCTTGCTCCTGTGGAGCCTGTGACGCCAAGAGCCACCCCGAGGTGGTGGCCTTTGGGGCGGTGAATGGCCTCCCCGAATGAGACACGGTCAGAACGCGAGGTAGGGAAGGTGTGAGCAACTGCTGCTGTAGATAAAAAGAGGTGTTCATTTTGAACCCTGGTTGCTTTAAAGGCTAAGTGCAGTCTCTAGGGGTAAAAAACAATTTAAAGAATAGTTGCATTAAAGGCAAAACAAGTCTATGAGTAGAGGCTTTTTGCAGCAAGAGATCTGTGGTCTGGCTGCAGGCTGCATTTCTCTAGGTGCCCCTCAAATGGTTTTCCCCCTCTCTTTCAGCTCTTCGAGAACTTCTACTTCGGAGAGGTGCAGTTGGACTCAGTGCGTCTTTCCCAGAGGTTCTCCTCGGACGCCTCTGGCTACTACGCAACCTCTGGACAGCTGACCTTCTCCTGAAGCGGCAATGCAGCCGCTGCAGCTTTTATAGGACATGAATTTTGGATGGGAACCCAGGAACTCCAGGCGAGGCTGCCTCTTGACTCCTTGAAAGCACACTGCAGCCGGGAACCGCGGCATTTCCAGCAGCTTTTCCTACACTGCCCTCCCTTGGGGGGGAACTGGAGCCCTTCCGCCTCCTTTCCTTATCGGTAACCAAAATGTTGCAAAGTTGCCTTGTTTGATGTCTGTTCTCTCTTTGTTTTCCAAGAAAACAACTAGAAAAACTGGTGCAGGTGGCTTTAGGGGTGTCGGCAATGTTTAAGCATGGCTTTCTTTCAGAAGAAGGAAGTTTGTTCTTAAAATAAGTATTGAAAATCCAAGAGAGCTCCCCAGAGCTTGATTTAACAATATCGAGGTCAGGCATTGCTTGGATCTCCAGCAGTGTGCCTGTGTGATGTAGATCTCCAAATAAATTAATTCCCTTCAAAAGCGAAGCGTTTCCCTCCTGTTGCATTGATAGTTTCTGTAATTAAACTTCCAGCACACAACTATGTTAATAAGAAAGCATTTATGGTAAGAGCTCTTTCCAATGACCGTTTTTGGAGCATGTCAAAAAACATATGCCTTGTAGGTGGTTTCTCTGTTAAAAGAAGAGCAAAACTCTTTGATACCATTGTGAATCCTTCAGAGATCTGAAGACAACTGTGTTTTTTCTTGTAAATCTCCCCGTTCGGTAAGAATAGCGACACAGGCTTTCAACTCACCCAAGGATGAACACTTTGAAAAATGGAAGGTGCTCGTGTTGAGTTGTTTTGCAACAAACTGGTGGTGGCAGCAGCTGCTGCTGCCCCGCTCCTGGTTGCTGCCGCGACTGTGGAATCGTGCTGTCCTGGAGGCAGCGAGCGCATTTGCTAGGGACAGGGCTGCTCCAGCAGCTCCCGTGTGCACTAGTGAGCGTTTTTAAGAGGTTTTCATCCCATTTCCTCCCTCCCAAAGTGAGCTGGCTGTGTGACCGTCCTCTGACTGCACATGCCAACAGTGGTGGAAGGCAGTTGGGATTCGGGGTGGCTTTCCTTTTTTTCCCCAAATGCGTTGCCGGGTGTATTTCCAACACCAAATTGCCTATTTCTGCCAGGAAATCAAATTATCTGTAGTTTTGCCGGTTGCCCTTTACCCCGGAGTCCGTGCTTGTACCCAATTACAACTGCTGGGCTTTTTGTCTCTGCTTTTCCTTGCAGCCGAATGCCTTTGTGCTCTCCAAGCGGAGGAGGAAAGGCCGCCTTCAAAACCGTTCGCTCGGTGGGCAGAGCAGAGCACCGGCGCGCTCTCACTCGCAGCGCCGTTGCAGGGAAGGTGCCAAGAGCACTTAACACCGGTTGCTGTCATCTTTTCTGCCAGGCTGAAGAGGTACTTGGCAAATCGCATCAGCCGCCCGAAGAACAGACCTGGGAGCTGCTCGCGCAGCCGCTGGCCGTGCTGCCTGCTGCAGGACGGGGAGATGCACCTTGGAAAGCTTCTGCCCACTGCGTTTTTAACAACTCTCACAAAAAAGCTGAGTGCTACAGGACACGGGGTGCTGTTTACACTCAAGTTTTCCTTAATAGGGCATCGGTGGCATTTCCGTCACACCTCTGTTGCCACTTAATACTGGCAATCCTGATTTCTTCTTCTTTTTTGAGGTGGTCTTGCAGTCTTCCCGCCTCCCTAACGTAGGAGTAGCCTTGACCTTCCCCAAAAAACATAATCTTTCTACAAAGAAGGGCAGATCTGAGGACACTCCTCTGCTTCCCACTCGCGTAGATGCATTTTAATGGCAATTGTTTCTCTAACCGCTTGGAAGTTGGTTGAATTTCGGCGGTAAGCGGCTTATCCTGCTGCTCTAGCCTGGCACGGCTAAATGCGTTTCGCACCTCCATCCCTGTGCAGAATTAAGGGTTCTGGTTTGTTCCTCTCCTCAGTGGACTCGTCGGTTAGGCAGTGATCCAGCAAACTGTTGTGCATGTACTTAAATTTGCGCCTGGCTTGATCCCTTTGCGTAATGTTGGGCACGTGTGTGGGTCTGGTGGAAGGTAAAGGGTGAGGGGCAGGGGTTGGAAGATGTGGGATAGGGATACGGGATAGGGATTTGGTGGGGATGGAGGGTGAGGGCTGCAGGGGTGGGGGCACCACAGGGACGCAGGATGGGGACAGGGCAAGGACAGGGGATGCAAGATGGGGACTAGGTATGGACCAGGGATGTGGGATGGGGACAGGGCAAGGACAGGGGAAGCAAGATGGGGACCGGGTATGGACCAGGGTTGCAGGATGGGGACTGAGCAGGGACAGGGGACATGGGATGGGGACATAGAAGGGACTGGGAATGCGGGACGGGGGAAACAGGATGGAAATGCA
>VUYV01000076.1:489862-532550 GCA_008711295.1 Anarhynchus alexandrinus | reverse complement strand
GGGGCACCAGCAGCTGGTAAAGGCACCATGTTGCATCCCCCCCACCCCAGGATGCCCACCCTTCACCGACCCCGTGGGGTCCCGGCGCTCAGTCCTGACACTGCCAGGGCCAAAGGGGGATGTGGCAGCTCCACCCCCGCAGCATAAGCTTCCCCCCCCCCAGGAGTGGGGTCAGAGCTTGCTGGGGGGTCCTGGCTGCTGCTGGAGCCGCCATGCTGCCCGCACCCCCTTGCCCGCCCAGTTGAGCCCGGCAAAGGCATTGGGGTTGCCGGTGCGGCGGTAGCACATGATGGGGGGCTGCAGGACGGTGATGGGGATGCAGAAGTTGAGGTGGGGGTAGGTGGACCCCACACTGGTGTCCCGAGTGTTGCTGGCCACGATCCCTAGTGGGGAGAAGAGCAGTGCCCGTGTCACCAGGGCTGGACACCCATGGGGACCCCCCTTTCACTCGTGGGCCACCCCCCCCAGCCCTGGCTTACCCAGGAGGCGTCCGCTGCGGGATGAGATGAGGGGGCCACCGCTGGAGCCCCCGTGGACGGCACAAGTGGTCTGCAGCATGACGGGGCGCCCAGCCACCGCCACCACAGCCGAGAGGACCCCTGTTGTCACTGAGGGGCCACACGCCCGCCCCAGTGCTCCGAAGCCCACCACACTCACCTCCTCTCCTGGGGTGGGGAGAGGTGGGAGGTGGGTACAAGGGGGTGACACCTCAGTATCCCATGTCCCCCTGGACACTTACCTTGGAGAAAGGTGTCCGCCAGGCATGGGGGGACGAAGCCTGGTACACTCTCCTCCAGCTCCACCACTGCCACATCAAAGGGGGACGTCTCCTCGGTGGCGAACACCACGCGCCCCTCGAGGATGGCGGCAGCCCTAAGGACATGGCACATGAGATGTCACAGCAGAGGGGGAACGCGGGGTGGGGGACAAGGTGGGGGGACATGCAGCTGCACTCACTGGCCAGGGCCGGGCACCAGCGTCACGCAGACCGTGTTGCCTGCCTCCACCACATGCCGGCAGGTGAGGAGCAGGCGGGGAGCCAGCAGCACCCCCGAGCCCCACGCCGCCCCGCACTCCACCAGCGCTGCCCAGCCCAGGGGGTCCTGCCCACTTCCCACCTGCACAGCGGCCACCCGCCCTGGCACTGCTGGCACCGCCACCCCGGCTTCGTCCAGGATGCCAGCGCTGCTGTGCAGGATGGCAGCAAGGGAGCAGAGGAGGGTGAGCCCGACCCACTCGGCGCCCTTCCAGCAGAAGGAGACGGTGATGATGGCCACCAAGCATGGCCCGGTGGGTGATGGAAGGAAGGCGCCGCCGCCCTCAGTGCCGGGCAGGCAGCGCGCGTCGGTCAGCACGAGGACATTGTCCTCGCCGGCCAGGTTGCTCACCACCCCTCTGCTCAGGGTGTTGAGGAAGAGGTCGGGGCAGAGGGCGCCAAAGGGGGACCCGCAGGCCACCAGCCCCTCGCCCTTCCGCAGGCAGCCAGCGCTTGCTCGGGCTGTCCAGCTGCCCCCGGGGGTGTCGAGTCCAGGCACCCGCAGCCACGCGAACCAGTGCAGGGCCTGCCGGTCGTCCCCCGCCGCCTCCCCGCCGAAGCGCCATTGCTCTGCTTGGCCGAAGGCCCGTGCCAGTGCCCGCTGGAAGGGGTCGCAGGGCACCAGGGCCAGCAGCTGGGCCTCTTGCTGCCGCAAGCCGCCGGCATCGAGGCGGAGGACCAGGAGGCGCAGGCTGGGCTGGAGGGCATCGGGCAGCAGGCGGCGGGGCCTTGCCCAAGCGGTGGGGCCATCCCGCAGGAAGGGGGCGAAGACGGCGCCATGGCACAGCACCAGCCCGGGCCGGCGGCTCAGGATCACCCCGCTGCAGCTCTGGGGGTCGGTGGCCGTCTGGGGGCCGTCGGGGGGACCGGAGACGCTGACCACGCAGCAGGCCTGCTCCTCCATGGAGGCCATGGCGGCGGCGGCGGCAGGGCGGGCTGCATGCAACGCAGCGCGATGCAGCGCGATGCAGCTCAGTGCATCCCAATGCAGCTCAATGCATCTCAATGCATCCCAATGCAGTTCAATGCAGCGCGACGCAGCGCAGCCCCCGACCCGCGCCGCCGCGCGCCCCTACTCCGCGCCCCTCCCCGCCCCGCCCCTCTCGCCCATTGGGGGCGGCGCTGCCGTGCGCCCTCCCCATTGGCGGCGGCGGGCGGACGACGTGGCGGCGCTAGAGCCCGCCCCGCCGCAGCGCCCCCTGGCGGCCGCTCCGGTCCCCACCGCCCCCCGCCTCCCCGGGACGGGTCGGTCACCACGGTGTCCCCCCCCTTCTCCCGCCACCGGGAAGGGCGGGCGGTTGTCCTAACGGCTGGAGTGAGGGTCGCCAGCCCTTCGGCGGAGAGAGACGTGTCTTTATTGAGGGGTGCGGGACAGGAACGGACCTTCAGACAAGAAATAATAATAATAAAATAAATCATCCATCAAAAAAAGAGAAAGAAACGTGTTTAGCCAACGGTTAACAACCTGGTGAGACGCAAACGGCGCATGCTACAACCACCCAAACGGCTCCGTGGCGGGAGGAGGTGGGGGGAACACCCCCCGTCCCACTGGCAGCCCCCCACGTCCCGAGGGCGGAAGCGGCGGGTGCTCCGCTCCCAAAATCCCCGTGAAGGAAAAGGAGCCAGGACGGCAGCCGTGTCCCCTCCGCCACGCCGTCGTCGGTCAGCGTGACGCAGCACGGCCACCCTCTACAGCTCCATTAAGCCCAAATGCTATGTTTATTGAGGACTGCTAATATCGTGATACCTCGGTTCAGCAACTTGTGAAATACCTAAATATCGTTAAATATATTTAAAAAAAAAAACCAAACCAACAAAAAAAACCCCTAACCAGACTCTGGACTAAACAAGATGAATGTTAAACTAAAAAGTTAGAAGGGACGCTGTCTACATTAACACTTTCTTTAAAAAATATAATTGCTTTTTCTCTTTTTTTTTTTTTGTCTCTTTGAAGTCAATTAACCACAGTGGTGAGACGCGCTCTCTTTTTCAGCTGTCACGGCAGCGTGGAGCGTCACTCCCCTGGTCACACCAACCCCCGCTGTCACCCAAGGGAAAGGGACGGCTTGCGCCCGCGTGCGGAAGGGTGCTGTGTTTGCCCCACCACCACGCGGAAAAGAGCTGTGTCACCACTGTGCCACCGGGGCAGCCGAAAACCAGGAGTCTCTCGGTGAGCGCCAGGCCGCGGTTGGAAAGCCTCCCGCGCCCTGCGAGAAAAAGTCCGTGGGAAGCCGCCAGCAGGATCAGTCCAGAGGAGTAAAACCCTTCACGTCCGTCCCCGGGGTCAGTCAATGTACTGCGATAGCCAACGGAAACCCTCGCCGTAGCCTTGCCTCTTCAGCACGCTGCACATGAACACCTCCATGGGCCGCGCATTCAGGTCTTTCAGTGGCACATTTCCCTACGGAAATCCAAAGGGATGTCACAACCATGGATCCCTGCCGCCCTCCGAGCCACTCACGGAGTTTTTTCCATCCCCTCTCGGTTTTTTCCCCCCTTTCGGCACCACGGCACGGGACTGTCGGAGCCAGAGCCCCGTGGGAGAACCACTTTCTGGTTCTGGTGTAGCCGCGACGTGGGGCGCAATGGTCACCGCGTGGGTAGGCGAGTGCCAAGAGCAACCTCGCGGTGTTTTGTTTTGTTTTTTTTTTTCCTACCATCGCTGCTCAATTCTCTTGCACCGCACCGTTTTTTTTAAACACTCGAAAAAATGATTCGAGGCGTAACCGGACGGAAATTCAGAGTAATGAAACTAGAAGAGCCAGATGACGTGTTAAAACACCAGCTCGAACACCTAACTCCCCAAATTGTTGCAGAGTACTGCGTTCGGCACAATCCGGGCAGTTTCAAAACCTGCCCGAGGGTGTCGTCATCATTATTATTATTATTATTAAAGATTCAGCTCGGTCGATATTGTGGACAAATTCACAGTTATCAGCTCAATTAACTTCTAGACGGAGCCTCATCCTGCAGCAAAAGGCACAAGCCCTCCCTTGCTTGCAGATGACCCAAAATTTGAATGCCTCCCTACCTTTCCCGTGGTCTGTCCATAGAGCCCAAAGATCTCTCGCAGTTTCTCCTCGCTGATGGCCTCTGGTCTGTCAATTTTGTTACCCAAGATAAGGATTGGCACGTTGGATATTGTTTCGTCTGTCATTAGGGCCTGTGTGCAAGGCAGAGGGGTTAAGCAGAGGCAGAGCAAACAGTCATAATTTGAAGAAAAACATTTTGGTTTAGCTCTGTGATCAACAAAGGGCTATTTTTTGGTGCTGCAGAAGAGGAGTCTCTCTGGAAAGGTTTCTCAGAAGAAGCAGGTCCTATCTAAAAACATGGGCTGTTAAAAAACTTTTTCAAAGGCTGCTCAAGAGCCCACAGTTGACACACAGTTAAGGGCACTCAGGCTTACAGGATGACAGAATGGTTTGGGTTGGAAAGGACCTTAAAGATCATTTAGTTCCAACCCCCCTGCCATGGGCAGGGACACCTCCCACCAGACCAGGTTGTTCCAAGCCCCTTCCAACCTGGCCTTGAACACCTCCAGGGATGGGGCAGCCACAGCTTCTCTGGGCAACCTGGGCCAGGGGCTCACCACCCTCACAGGAAAGAATTTCTTCCTGATATCTCATCTAAATCTCCCCTCTTCCAGTTTAAAACCGTTTCCCCTCATCCTATTGCTCCACTCCCTGATCAAGAGTCCCTCCCCAGCCCTCCTGGAGCCCCTTTAGGGACTGGAAGGGGCTCTAAGGTCTCCCCAGAGCCTTCTCTTCTCCAGGCTGAACACTCCCAACTCTTTCAGCCTGTCCTCACAGCAGAGGTGTTCCAGCCCTCTGATCATCTTCATGGCCTCCTCTGAACCCGCTCCAACAGGTCCATGTCCTTCTTATGTTGGGACACCCAGAGCTGGATGCAGTATTGCAGGCTTCTCCACTCTGGGACAGTATACTTATAAATTCGTACTGATCTGGTCCCTGCATAAAGTAACGTGCAAGTTCCTATAAGCACACACTTTGGACGCTGCATTGCTGGTGCAAAAGGTGCACCAGAAGTGCAAATCCAAAGCACGATACTCTCAAAATGTGCTGTGCACCAGTTCCAGCCCCCAAAAGAACGTTATTTATAATTTAGCTATTCAGAAGTGTTAGGGGAGGAAAAATAGAAGGAAATTTACATTAAGCTCAACTTTGGATTCCATAAGACGCGAGTGATCTGCACAGTCCACCAGGAAGACAATGCCGTTGATGGCCGGCAGGTAGTTCTTCCAAACCCGGCGAGCTGCAACGCAGAAATGACAAACACCGCCCCCGTGAAAACGCTACATGAGGCAATGGGAAAACTACACCCAAAAAGGAGCCACCCTCTTCTTTAGGATTTCCCCAAGGCAGTTGAAGACCCTCTGGTGAAGGGATGTGCCAAGGCCATAAACCAGGCAGTTCGGAGAGCCAGTCACATTCCCTCTGCTTTCACAAGTAACCAAGGCTGCCTTTTCAGCCAAGGTGTCTTTCTTCCAATATTTTTGTGTATTTATAAAAAAAAAAAAAGGCAGAAATACTTTTCTTAGAACTTCTAGAAAGCCTAAAAACAAAAATTCAGCAATTATTCAAAAGAATAAGCCTACAACATTCAAGTCTTCCACAGCTAAAAATATTTCAGGCAGCAGAGCATGAACTGGCAGCATTTCGGCATGTTTTTTCCAAACTGCCAGAATTAAGCAGAAGTACTGAACCACTGAAACAACTGGTACCCTAGAGCCAGGAGATTATTTCCACGTATAGCTCCATAAATAATTTCAGGCAACGGATAATCAGGTACTGCTCATTGCTATCACTTTTCAGCGTCACTTTTTGGTAGATTTTTCTTTAGGCAGCTGAAGAACATCACAGAAATCAGAAAATCAACCTCATCTGGTGTCTCGCACTCAGCAACTTCGTTTTTACCTTGTTCATGTCCACCCAGATCAAAAGTTGTAAAGGTCATTCCAGCAATCGTCAGCTCCTCTGATGCTGAAAAGTAAAAATACAGGCTGTGTCACAGGAAAACAAAGAAGCTGTCACAGACAGAATTTCTTGGGGACGCTTGTTTAACATCACACAGCCCCCTCACATAAGATATCCTGTAGAATTCAGGAATTCCCTGAATTTCCTGTAGAATTCAGCCACCAAAATGGAGTTATTTCACAAAATCATGAGCAGGAGAGAATAATTTTTCCTGCCTCCCCACTTAAGCACATGCTTATTAATCTGCAATTATTACACTTTATCACACTTTTCATTAGAAAGGCTCTCCCTCCCCAAGAGAGGAACGTCGTATTAACTGAAGCATGCCGGCTCTCCATTTTATATTTGAGAGGAAAATGCAAATCCACTTCAGCTCGGGCAACCAACGTGCAACTGCATCCTCAGGTGCAGTTTATAAGACCCTTAAAAGCCTGTCGCCCCAATGCAGAGCTATCATCGAGGCATCTTTCAACACCCTGTCCCCCAAAATTCCAGAGGAAAACCCACACCACAAGGCAGGCGGGGCTCAGTCGTGGGCAGACTTACTGGGATGTAGTGTCGGGACATGCTGACCCAGCCTGTCATCTTTGAGCATGTGCAGCAGAGTGGTTTTGCCTGCGTTATCCAAGCCCAGGAACACAAGTTTTCCAGACTTCTTGTACAAACCTAGAAGGAAAACAAACGAGCAAGAAAAACTCCAGCAGGCTGCTCTCAGCATGGGAGCAGAAATGCCACGACGCTTGACGCTGTTTATATATGAACCCCTCTCCCAGAGCTGTACTGCCGCCTGTGCATTTACAGTACTCCCAGCACAGACACACAACAGCCAGGAAAAAAATGTACAGCTTGAACTAGCTTTTACCCAGACAGTGCAAGATAATACCTACAACAACAGACATTTTCTAAGCTCGTATTTCTATGAATAACGTATTCTTTTCTCAGACACATCCTAGCAGAAATGTGCGGCACAGTATTACTTATTTGCAATGGGTTATGGATCAATCTGTCGCCCCAATGGGGTATTTAAATGTGAAAATTGAATAAATTCATGAAAGACAGCAGCAAGTTGATGAAGAAAAATTGCAAAGCATGAAACACCACATCATTTTCTTTAGATTTTTTTCCACTTCCAGCTGTGCATCTGCCATAAGCAAGTTCCCTTAGGTTTCCAACAGGACTTTTTCTCATCCCTCCCTACCCCCATGAGACATTCCAGACAGAGAGCACCCCGTCCTCCAGCATGGATCTCCGTTGGAATTCATGACTCTGGCAGGAGGCACTTGGCCATCACCCACACCTCAGGAAAGGGCTGCTCGCGCTGCGGTGAGGCAGCCAGCCCAGCTGCTCAGGTCACCCTAGACTGGGCAATGTTTTGGCCACCACCTCCACAAAAAGCCTTCAACCTAGATACCGCTGGGGATGTTAGTGAGCGGCCAGCAGCTCCCCCAGGCAGGCCAGGGTGGGCAGCTTGGTGTAGGAAGTGATAATTTGAGGAGAAGCAAGCAAGCCAGCCAGCTGCAGCAGCGAGAAACAAGGGGAGCTGGTGAGTTTGGATACCAGGAGGAGAAGGAGGAGGAGGAGAAGGAAGGGGTTCTCTCCCTGGCTGGGCAGCAGGTCTGCTGGGCTAAACAGGCCCTTGGCATCAGCCCAACTGCTCTCGTGCTTTTAAACGGCAAGAGAAAGATCGAGCGGGAGCCAAACACCTCCAAAAATATTCTCAAAGTTTCTCCCCCTAGTGCAAAAAAAAAGCCTTTAATGATTTGCAGCTTTATTGCCAAACTTTATACTAGTCAGAGCCATCGCATGCTCCAAAAGAGATGCGCTTTAACCGCCAGCTTTTAAGCGATTTTGGCAACTGGCACGAGCCAAACGGACCCAAAGGGCAGCTGCCACAGCCCGAGGGGAGCCGGTTCGAAGCGAAGGTAAGGCGGTATTACCTAGGAACTGCAGCACGCTGCTGAAGCCGTTGTAGATCCATTCGAAGATGAAAGACATCGCTGAAGATTAATCTCCTGCGGGGACAAAACCCACCCGAGTTAAAGGCGTCAGGTGCTCGACGGAAGCCGGCCGCCTGCCCCCCCCCGCCCTCCTCTACTCCCCCGCGGGATGNCCTCTACCGGGGCCCGGCCGCCCGCCGCCGCCGCTCACCCCCGGCTGCCCCCGGGCCGCCGCGCTACCGACTCCCCTCCTCGGCAGCCGCCAGCTCCCCGCCGGAAATGGCGTAGCTCTCCCCTCGCCTCCAACGCCCCGCCCACTTCCGCTTCGCCGCGCTGGCTCCTCACGTCAACCCTGCGTCTGACGCCACGCCGGCACCGCCCCCGCTCCGGGAGCACCAGGGTTCGAGGCCGCCCCCCGGCCGGTCCCAAGTCACGATAGTGAGTTCATTACCCGATAAATCCTCCCCAGAACCACCAGCACAGACCCCTCTAAGGACTGCTGTTCACCCCTGTGCTCCAGGGGAAGGAGAGGGAGCCCCGCAGCCTTCCGTTTCAGTAGTTTTTATTTCTAGCATCCATACACGTACCAGGTGAGCGATCTTCTGTCACGATTTACAAAGTACACTGTACGACCATGCACAAGCAGGGTGTTTTGATTTTATAAATTATGTCTTCTAGCCTCCACGAGACCCCAATGCAGCAGACACATCACTGCTAGATACGCGATTCTAATCGGCAAAGTTGCAGGCAAGGTCCTCTTGTTGACGCTGAAGCTATTTTTCTGCTCTATTCCTGCACGTGGCGACTCCTCGGTGGGGAGGACACAGCTGTCTCACCACCCATCCTCGGGTCTTAGTTCTTCTGGTAGTAGAACCACTTGTCAACTGTGAGGGGCAGAAAAAANGGTGTCAGTCCTCTGTTAGCCACCCACTGATTAAGTGGCAGCTGCGGCTCCTGTCAACAATGCCACCACGCACCCAACAGGTTCTTGCGCAGCCCTGTTGACGTGTATGTGTTTTCCTGAAGAAGTCGCCCTCTCTCAGCCTCCGCATGACTCAGTTCAGGCGAGGACAGTAAGCCAGAGCCAGCTTGGCTTCCCTGCGGCTCAGCTGACTCAGGGAGGTAAAGTCATGTTGCCTCCGACTCCCACACCCGCACGGAAGAGAGCAATTTCTTCGCAGGTTTATTACACGTAAAGGGGTTGGAAATGAGAACCAAGCCCCTCTTGGGCTCTCAACACCGTCATTAGCTCACGCTTGCTCTCAGGTCTTGTCCCTGCTACAGCAATGTCCAGGTTTTGCGTGACAGCTGAGCGCAGATTTGTCCCACAGCTGTGTTTTCCTCACAGTCATGTCCCAAGGCATCAAAAGGCTCATTATCAGCTCGCAGCGGACACTTGTTCAGTGACAGATCTCTGATCAGCGGGTTCAACCGAAGCACTGAACACACCACTGATTTCTGCCTCTGCTCTGCACAGGTAGGGAGCGATTCCCTTCCTCGGCTCGCCTGCACCGAGGATGCTGATGAAACCCCTCTCCTGCAGCAACCAAACCCCCTCTCCTGCTATCATCGCCCTCCAGCCCTCTGCAGTGCTGCTCTTTTAGGACCTGCTATAAACCACATCTCTTCTGGAGCAAACTACGGCACCTCAGGTCTCCTGCTTACCGCTCATTTACCCACCTCACCTACCCAAACAAGGAAATAAGGCTATGACAGAAGTGATTCAGGAATAAAACAGCATTACTGACACAAGCTGGGTCCAACAAGGTCCTTCATGTCTTCCTCGTGCTAGAGGAGATACCTAGCTATCAGTTAAGACCCTCTTTTTCCTATCAATAATTCCTTCGAGGAAGCCTCCGCTCTGCACTGGAACATAAGTGTGGGTTGTGAGACTTACCTTCGGGTGGGATCGGGTTGGCAGCTTTACACGGTGGTGCCTGCAATGAGAAGTGTATTAGCAGATCGCAACTGCTGAGGGAGGTTGACCTTACGCCTGGAGCTCACTAGACATCATTTAGAGCCGCACAAGTCTTTACTGAGCACAGTTTAAGAACTAAGCGGTGTAAATTGGTCCACAGCAGGCAGCACTGGTCAGCTGTGAGGGAATAAATGAGCTCATGTGCGGCGTGAGTCCTGTCATGCCCACAGCCTCCACATTCCGTATGTGTCCTACATGCTGGAGGTGCTCTGCTCTAAGCACAGGCTGCAGTGCCATCTGCTTCTCACCACGAGCAGTGACTGCTCCAGCATTGACACGGTTACAGGCAGCCTGCTTTTTTTAAACCTACAATGCAATGGCGGAATAGAAGTAAAAAGGACTCTCGAAAAACTTCTCTGAAGAGCTTTCACCCGATGTTTAGCAACCAAAGGCAGACAAGGGTCCCTAGCTGGTGACACATCCTCCGCAAGGGTTACACTTTCATAGACCTACAAAGTAATCTGGATACCACCAGAGCATACATGCACTTTTAAAACCAAGATGATGACAGAAGGCTATGGAGAGACTCTGGTTTGCAGTCACATTTCCATACACCGAGGCAGTATTTCTGTTTTGATTTTCCTGTCCCAAGCCTCTAACCCCTTTCAAGTTGCCACCAGCAGTGCTTCACAAGCCTAGGGAGATGCAGTTAACTCCCGAAACTGTAGGGCTACTACACTGGGAGCTCCAAGCTTTTCACTGCAAAGGATGCAAGGTCTTTGACTGCAAGGCTCTCAGAAATTAGACTTTCTTTTCTCAAAGGGTGACCTGTGCTGCGAAGCTCTTGGAAGGCCAAATATTTAAACACTCTCTGAACAGCTGACAGCCAAGCTACAGTTCAGAAGTTTAGCCCTTCACGCAAACTCTGTTTTGGATTCCATCTCCCAGATGACTAAGGGCAAGGAGAAGCCTCTGGAGGAATGTCTGGCTTGCTCCACATTCATCCTATTTAACCAGAAACAGGTGCTGTGTTCAGGCATCCAAAAAGTTTCTGAGCACACAAAGCGCTATTCACACAGCGAGGACAGTTTACGGTACCGCACAAATGGTATAATTTTGCCCGACACTGACATTGGGGGTAGGACACTCAGATTTTTACTTACTGCATCCACAGTAGCTTTTGCACACTCTTGACTGCAGCAGAAAGGGCTGTCAGACACCGTCAGATTTGTGCTGGAAGGGAAAGGTCACTTGTGAGAATGTGAAAGCCAAGTCTCTCCCGCAAGAGTATTAAATAATGGAATATTAAGAATCACTGTTACAGTTGCCAAGTTGAAGGGGAAGGCCTGCAGAGGCATCCAGCAGCTAACAGAAAGCATGGCACCACGCAGGAAAGAGAAGTTTCAGGGTTATTTGTTTAGGGGAAAGGAACGCGCACAGTACCAACAAGCATTAACCTACCAGTTGATCTCCCCTCCGTCGGTTTTCTTCGCTATTAAAGCTTTCCAGTGTTCGTGAGTGCTTTTGATGACGTTCACCGCGAAATCCTGAAGGCGAAGACGAGAACAAACATCACGTTATTTGTAAGCACTAGGCCATTTTCTCCAGACTATCGGTTACATGGAACGAGAGGCCAATATTTATAGGCTGATTTTAGATAGTTTCTGACTCCGGAAGGGACTCAAAGAGACCTCCTCCATTACTGCGCCTTTCAGGAACAACAGCAACCTCCCAACAGCTCAACAACGGGGATTTTATAATATCAGTTGTTTTCCTTTCAAGATGGGAGGATATGCCAAGGCCAACGAGTGATCTTGAAGCCAAAAGAACGCAGATATTCTAGTCTCGGGCCAGTGCTATATTATAAAAGCACCTCCACCCCGCTGCTCCTCCCACTCAGTTTGTCTTCGGCAGTTAGTTGATACCAACCTATCTGCAAGCTTTCTTCCACTCCAGGCAAATCATTCAACCCCTGTGCAGATCAAGAGGAAGAGACATGCACCTAATCTAGCTTTGCAAGTATTTAAAAATGAATCTGCTTCCAAGCATATCACCATTTTTTTTTTTCTTAAAAAAAAGTAATATATGCTCAAGCATTAACCTGTCAGCTGAAGAAGGAAGCACACACAATTCTTTGTTAGCATGAACACCAGCAATAAATATCCTGGTTTGAGACCACACAGAGCCAAATAAAACACTGCAGGAACATGTGCGGGGTTCTTTGTCCCTATTTTCCGCCTTGGCCTTGATTCCGGTTTCACCCATCCTGAGGGGCAGTAAGATGTCCCAGCCCACCCAACCTGGGGCCATGCTACAGCCGAAGGGGACAAGTCCACTCCTGCATGACTTCCATTTTAGCCCCCCTTACCCTTTCCTTCAGTTATCCGCCCCAACCCAGAGAAGAGGCAGAGGAATAATGCTGCCAAGGCAGAGCCTTACTCAAAAGGGCGTGAGGGAACATTTTACGCCTGAAGGAAGAAGCATTTTAACTCGTGAGTAGTCAACTTGCAACAGGCTGCAGTGGAACAAAGCCAGCAAGGAAGGGAGGCAAAGGGCGATGTCAAGCACCCCCTTGCTCCAGAGCAGGAGCAAATGAACCCGTTGGTTTCCATCCTGGTTCTGACACAGAGGCTCCCAGCCCTGAAGTGATCCCACATGAATGTCATCTCGAAGGGAAACTGATAATATCCAACAGCAGCAGGGTGATAACCCTACGCTTTTTCTCCTAGCATTCCTGCAAGCACCGGCTTGGAAACAAGTGGAACTGTAAGGTGGAAAAACAGCAGGAAGAATGAAGCCAGCTATCAGCTGCCCCGTAAAAACCCATTCTTCCCAGCGACTACTCATTCGTGTCCCCATGCACCTTGAGCTCAGGTTTTGGACAGCATGCCTTTGCACGCTCACTGTAATGAAGGAAAGGCAATTCTACCTTGTCTTTAAATTCGCCATTAAAAGCAAACTGGTTTTCTGGCTTTCCATCAGGTACTTTGTATCTTCTGAACCAGTCCACTGTCGCTTCCAAGTATCCAGGTTTCATCCTTCGGACATCATTGATATCTAGCCACAGAGAAAAGGTTTTTTAGCCAGATCTAGTCACAGAAGTTACTTTGCTACTACCCTGCTCTTCTGAGCTACGGCCCCTCCTCAAGTAGCCTTAGCAACATTTAAGACAGGTTACTGTCAAGACATGGAGTGGATAGCTGCAGAGGGAAGTTAGTGTTTCATCTTCACAGTATATCCTGATATACTGTGTCCATCCCCAGGAGCACGGACACATTTAAACAGCTTTGGTTAGAGTGGTTAGAGACTTACTGGACAACCCCTTTTCCTCCCACTCAGAGGACAGGCTGTACAGCCAACCCTCTTCTTCAAGATGCCAGGCTGTGCAGAGGACTGAAATATGGGATAAAACATTTTACTGCTGTTTGCTACCAGATTGATAACATCCTATTCTGCTGTCCTTCCAGTATCACACCTGATGAATACCGTGGCATAGAAGGAGCAAGCCCATGTCCTGACTTGAAAGTTTCCTGCAGGCTGTGAACAGAGAAAGGGAAGTACTAAGCCTGCTCCTCCCTCCTGTTACCTACCGTTATAGTTGCCTGCTTCAGGGTCTTCAACATTGATAGCAATTATCTTCCAGTCTGTCTCTCCCTCATCAATCAGTGCCAGTGTGCCCAGCACCTTCACTTTGATGACTTCTCCTCGAGAGCAGACCTGCAAGGACAAAGACCTTGTTGTCTGTAGTGATGCACTCAAGGAAAGCACAACAGGAGACAGTGCAAGCTGTGAGACTTCAGTAAGCAGTCAGGTACCACAAAATTAGCTGTCACTTATCAGCAGTTCATGAGCCCTGGCTCACCAGGCTTGCGCTGTAAGAACTCATCAACAATCTCCAGGGGCAGTGGAGGGAAACATCACATTCTTAAGGTAGAGAAGGTAGGAACTGAATGTCGCTGAATAATGTCTCTGAATAATTGACTTCAGAGACATTAATTACATGTTTCAAAAGACAGTTACCCTTCAGAATTTATTACCTTGCTTCCAATTTCACACACGTCAATTGGATCGTTATCTCCACAGCAGCCAGTATTTTCATCTTTGTGACCCGGGTCTTCCCAAGTCTGCAAAAAAACCCCACACATAGGAGTAAGAACTCTCAGGTTTCAAGAGGGAACCAAAAGCAGGTTTATTTCAGGCCTGCAATTGCCTCGAAGATACAGATGATGGCCTGCTTCACCCTTACTTTCAGGTCTAGTAATTGGCTACTATTTCACAGTGCCTGCAAATGCAGTTTGAATCCAAGTTAAAAGGTCTTATCTTGCCAAGGGTAAACTGCTCCCTCCCACTGGCAAACCTTTTTTCAACAACATTCCAGACTTCCTCCTCCGTTCCACAGCTGCCTAAAGGTGAAGTTCACATCTATAAAGAACACTCATTGATTTGGCTGCCTGCCTGTTCCTCTCCCTATTCATTTCTTAACAGAAGTTTCCTGAACTCCAGATAGCAGTCCAACAGAGATGGAAGACAGACAGGGTGTATTGTTTCCTTTTAATTAAACAATTAAAGACACGCTGTTACACTAGAGCAGTGACAAGGACGCCAAGTGCCATACTCTATGCTACCCAGTGTCCTAGTGTGTGTCACCTGAAGTGGTGAGAAGTTGGAAGATGGGACTCCAGAAGGTATTTGAGCAATGCCTCAAAAAATAATAGCTGCTTAAAACACACACTTCTGATCAGGAGCGAAAGGACATCATGCTCACTTGCATCATAAGGAGCACCTACCTCTAAGGTTGTTGAGATATAAAAAGAAGAAATGCTCTTCCCAAATCTCTGCATGCCAGGACACAACTAGTACAGTCAAGACCTCGTGATGCATCCAGAGCATTCAGGAAGATGTACCGAAACCTGGGTGGTACTGAAAGACTCTTCACAATCGCTATCCCACTTCGCTACAAGAGACCGTTAAGTTCAGTCCCTTACCCTTGACACATACATTTCTTTGGTCTACTAACACATGACTGAGTGAAGGCTCCAAAAGCTGTAATTCCATACAAAGAAACCAGCTCCAGAATCCATCCGAGTAGAAAACAATTCAACTTCAAAATGTCACCTTAAGCCAAAAAACCACAATAGACTAATATGGGAGAACACCCCTCTCCAGCAGTTACAGCTCCAAAGTAGCTCTGGAAGCCTACATAGCTCGAGAGGAGCTGCACACGCATTCAGAATTCAAGGAGAAACTCTCCATGTAGGACCTAGAAGTTATTCTTTCATAAGCCACAGTGTTTTATCCTGTAAAACTTAAAATCACAAAAGGGTTGGAAGAGACCTTGAGATGCTTAGCTCATCCCCCCACCCAAAGCAAGGCCAGCTCTAGCTAAATCATTCCCCGGGCACCCATCCTGGTGCTTTGCCATTCTGGGCACAAGAAAGTTTTTCCCTGGGGTACGAACTGGAGGAGAAGATTGCCAGGTTAAGGCCATTACTTGTCCTGTCCACAACAGTGACAGAAAACAATTCAGTCGCCATCTATTCTCACTCTGCAGCAACATTTCATGCATTTGAAGACTTTCCTCCATCCATTCAATTTCAGACAAAAGCATCCCGGATTCCTTCATTCTCTCTTTAAATGGGAATAGTTTCTAGAGGTGCAAATGTCTCTGTTGCTCCCCACTAGATTGTCTTTGGCCCTTGTCTTTCTTGAGATGCAACACCTAGACCACCCCACTGTGTCCTATTAGAGAAGGGAACATCTTCCCTTTCCTATTTTTTTGTTGGGATTGCAAAATCCCATTGGATTCTACTTGAAAGCCACATCATTTTGCCCAGAAGGACAGAGGCTGCCCACTTGTTATCTTCAGGAAGGTATCTTTGACTTTGTGTCCAAGTACCAGCTATTTTGAGTTCACCATCCAGAAACTATAGAAGACATTTGGAGAAAACACTCGACGCGCATTGCTATCAAGACTAGAATTAGAAAATTCAGTGTGTTTCTCTGTGAACTACCACTGACGATTTATTTCTCTAAAGGAAACTCAAACCTTAGAGAACATTAGAGGCAAACAGCCTTGCTCAAAGGTCCTCTTTATCCGGCAGTCACCAGCCAGGTAAGAGCACGTGTCCAGGTGTCACCATCTGTCTGTCCCCCCTTGCCAGCTGTCTCAGAGAAAGTGTCTGTGCAGCTGCAGACATCTGCCTCTCGCAGTCTCTGGACTGCTGAGTGTCTTTCTCAGGTTTTTCACTGTCCACATCCAAAGTCTAAAGCAATCTGCTAATTCACTGCAACAAGAATCTTCTGTAAAGATTCAGCCTAGGGGCTGTACACCGAGATCCTGTACCATTAGCTTACAGCTTTAGCTCTTTATGCTTCACCAGGCAGGAACCGAGGGCATGGCATTGCCAGGTGCCCACTATGAACCTTCATCGTCCTTGTATAGTGACAGCTTCCTTATCCAAAAGGCAAGGACCTGCCAGCTACTGTCCAAGTGAAGCGCTGAGTGGCCAAGGAGAGGAGTGACACAGCAGGTACTTCACTAACAGCAGCTGCTCATCCTCAGTTTTTCCAACAGCTTGTTTACAGCAGTAGCTACAAGGCTACCTCTTGAGATTTCTACTTAAAAGTGTGCCTGCTTTCTTGACAGGTTCTCTTCATTAGCAAGATAACACATGGAGCTGCAAACGCACTGTTCCAGATCAGACTCTCAGATGACCTTGCTCATTAATTTGGTGGTGGTCAGAAACACAGACAGGCATCATCCCTCCTCCCTGCCAGAAAGTACGAGCCACTGAGACAAGTTACAGTACCTGTGGGATAGCACCATAATTCCAGATATAACCCTTATGGGGAAACACGTTTGCTACGTAGCGCAGTTTTCCTTTCTTCACATCTTGCTTAATTGGGTTTAAGGGATCCTTTGTTGCAATCTGAAAGAAAAGTTACATAAATCTCTCTACTTTGCACTCGAAGAAAACCCAAGCGATTTTTTTTTTAAATGAAGCTGACTGCTAATGGACAAGCCAAGAGACCAGGAGCTGACCCTGAAGCCAACAGTAGATTTTGGACAACTTTATTTCCTGTTGCATTGCCATCTCCTGGGATACAGCTTTCAGCAGACTTACAAGCGTCAGAAGCACATGGGGTTGACAGTCATAAGATGCTGCTTTAATTAGAGGCCAGAGAAAAATGATAAGTTATTCCAACCTCTGTCAGTCTCATATTAGGCCTCTACTATTAAGCAAGTATTTACATGAGAAGTTAGAACTACATCTAGAGAGCTTCCTTGACGTGATGCCTGCAGTATGGCAGGTTTTGAAAGGTCTTATTTATCAAGGCTGATTTATTTTCTTGCTCCTTATGGAGCCACCAATGTTAGGTCACTCTGATTCAGGATGTGGAGGTGAGGAGAGAATCAGCAAAGCCAAAAATCAATAGACTAGTCAGCTCAAGCACTTAAGCTAGGAACTGTAATGTAGTTACCTCCATTTTAGCATTTGTCCATCGAGGTACTTCCACAACCATGTTGAACACATTCTGAAGAAAGCAAAATATCAGTGAATGGGAAGGAATCTCAAGACCACACTTTAAACTAGGGAACATATATAAATAAGTATGAAAACCAGCCAGTTCACATGAAAAACAACTTTTTTCCATTTTTTTTTTTACAGTGCCAGTTTTCATACAGTTAGAAGTCCTGTAGTCCAGTCAGTCATATATCATCACTCAAACCTAAATCCCATGAAAGACACCAGCAAAAGCTAGATTGAGGTTACCTGTGAGTTCTCCATCAGTTGTCACCTAAAAACATCTCCATCACGTTCCTAGGTTACAGAACAGTAGGTTTAAATGAATTGAAGACAGTTGCATACAAACTATCCTGGACATAACAAAACGAGGTTTTAGGCATACTTATTAAATACAAAGCCTTTAATGCTACAGCAAGAGCCACCCTGGCAATTTAGAAGAGACAAGGCTTACAGGAGTAAGCCATCTATTTAATAGCCTGGGTACCTACATACTATCCTGAGTGACCAAGAACATCACTCCCAAATATTCCAGTCCATCTTGAAGTAGGGAAAGATGCTCGAGCTCCCCCTCTCCAAACACTCCTATAAAAGCAGACCTTGTTAGCGGCATGGTGCAAGGATAAACATGTGGGGGAGAAAAGCAGAACTGCATCTAGCAGTATCTAGTTTACAGGTGACGCTTGAAAACATCTCCTGTTAACTCCAGCTGGGCTGAGAGGACTCTTAGGAGTTCAATGCCAGAGTCTCCTCTTCAAGAAAACAAGCTTTTCCATGCTTGAACCTTAACATTTGCTGTTTGAAGAGATTATGGCTTTTAACAAAGAAGTCAAGGTTTCTAATCCCCAGGTTAAGCAGTATTAGCTTTGGGAAATGCCTCGCACCTGTATTGCACCATAATTAGATTGCTATTGAGCAATGAGTGCTGCTACATCATTGACTTTGCCCGCACCCCTCCCTAACAGAAGTTTATTACAACCCCTTAATTGCAGGAGGTCACTGCTCATTTGCAATTTAAAAGTAAAAAGGTCTATATTATTTTTACTTTTAAGTAATTCGAGGAAAAGAACAAGGCAATCAGAACTGGCTAGGCAGGGTGCTTATGGCTTTATGGGCAAGGAAAGACCACTTGGGGGTGCATCTTTGTTAGCCTCGTAGGTTCCCCAGAGTCCTACTGACAGACCTGCCTTCGTCTAAGACACCCAGTGAGTAGCCCAAGGTCATTCCTTCACAATGCCAAGACACACAGGTACAGATAAGGTCAGCACATCCCGGCCCTAGACTGAAAAAAAACACCCTGCAATCCTCTCAGTGTCTTAGAAGTCTAAGGATAAAGATCAAGGAGCCCAGACAGATCAAGAAAACCTTTTGCTCCAAGTTGGGCTCCCTACCATAGCTGGTAATGAACCCACTAAGTAATGAGTAAAATTTCTGTAGAGAGGCACTCCAGCAACAGAAAGAGGTCTAATGTGATCAGCACTATTGTGTAACTTCGGGGACTGCGACCTTCAGTGATACTTGCTTCTCTTAATGACTTGGCACAGAGATGCTGGCAAGCAGCACTAAGTGCCTGAAGGCACACCAGTAGTCCAGTTTCCCTTGTTAATCATTACCAGCCCACGGAAACCCTCCTCACCCCTGTACTCACTCTCCTGCTCTTTCCTCCCTTGCTCTGCAAGCATCTGCAAAGCAGAATATTATCTGGATTTTCCTTGCCTAAGTTATCTTTCAGACACCTGCTTTTGAAAACTGCTTTCCCAGTCAGCCACAGAAACTGCTTCACCATTGTCCTTGATGATTACAATTCATCTGTTCCCTTCTGAGCAGGCAAAAGCCACCTCAGACTTCTCAGAGAATGTTCTGACAACACCTGTACCTCAAAGCTCAATCAGATACTTTTTTAGAGGTTCATCTCCCAATTCTGCATACTCTTTTCCTTTCCCATAACCACCCCCTACCTCCAAATTACACCTCTTTATCACACCCATTAAAACAGTTCATTCACTACGTTTCTCAAGCTACACAGCTTTTTAGTACGTGTTAAAAGAATGAGCTACAAAGGTAAGGAACACAGTCAGAGAGAGCCTGAGTTACCACTGAAAAAGCATTCAGTGAAAACTGAAACACAGCCATTTTGGTTTCCTAGAGCTGGGGTGTTTTAGACAGCGATTTAGAACAACCTAGTTTGACTAACTGCTGGTTGCCGGAAGGATGTAAAAGCCCTGCATCACTGCACGTGGCAGGTTCCCCAGCTGCACTTTTGGTGAGGCAAGAAGTCCCCAGGCACCACTGCAGCAGGAATTTAACATCCTTACCTTCTGTTCAGCGGCTGATTACACTGCAGGCATAAAGTGGCCATACTGCAGTCAAAACTCAAGCCTGAAATATCATGCAGCACGAGCACATAACTCCACAGGAGTGGAGTGGATGTAAGTATTTAGTTAAATGGAAAATTGCTTCTTTTAACCCAAAAGGCTTTTATGTGACCTCATGGGGAGGTTCAAGATAACCACTCATATCTCAGACAAAAATATGAGAATGAGATCATTCATTCTCTTCTCCTTCATTGCTCTACCCGAGGCCGAGACTATGAGAAAAGGGCACCCATTCTTTGCAAGATCTGGCGATGCTTCTGTTAGGCGTTCCTGCTGAGAAGCAGTGCAAAGAAGTGGGAGCATCCCTCGGGTATTTCAGGCCTGCAAGACCGCACTCCCCGAGGAGCACTGACTCACCCCCGGGGGCGCAGAGCTCCAGCTGTCACCGGCCCCGAGCCAACAAGGCCACACCAGCCACCTGCCTTGGTGGTCCTTGCCCCCCCCCCCCAACAAGGCAGCCGGCCCTTCACCCCTCTTACCTTGCCGGCGTCCGCGTAGATGGGGATATCGTGGAAGGGGGAGATGTAGCGCCCGGCGGCGTCCTCTGCAAGGCAAAGCGGGGGGGAGTCAGGCCTGGCCTGAGGGGACACCCCGCCAGGCCCTGCCTGAGGGGACGCCTCGGGGGGGGGGAGGGAGAAGGGGGGGCACCTCAGACAGCGGGGGGCTCCCCCAGAGGAGCTCGGCCCGCCAACCCCCGGGCCGGGAGGATGAGGGGGATGAGGGGAAGGAGGAGGAAAAGGAGGAGGAAGAGAAGGAGGAGTAGGAGGAGGAAGGCGGCGGACACTCACTGAAGAAGAGCCGGTACTCCAAGCTGTGAGGCGCGGCGCGCTCCTCCACGCTGTAGCCGGCCATCCTGCCGCGCGCAGCACGCCGGCTGACGCACTGCGCAGGCGCGGCGCGGCACGCCCCGCNCGCGGGGCGGGAGGCGGTGGGGGCGCGCGCGGCCGCGTGGCGCGGGGCGGGCGACTCAGCACGGTGTTGGGTGGCCCGGCACAGCGTGGCGTGGGGTGGCTTGGTCCAGCATGGCCACAGCAGCATGGTGTGGCATGGATCTAGCACAGCATGGCTTGGTCCAGCACAGCATGGTGTGGTCCAGCACATCATGGTGTGGTCCAGCACAGCATGATGTGGTCTAGCATGGTCATGACAGTATGGTGTGGATTGCTCCAGCACAGCACAGTGTGGCCTGGCATGGCCACAGCAGCATGGTGTGGCATGGTCCAGCACAGCATGATGTGGTCTAGCATGGTCATGACAGTATGGTGTGGATTGCTCCAGCACAGCACAGTGTGGCCTGGCATGGCCACAGCAGTATGGCATGGCTTGGTCCAGCACATCATGATGTGGTCCAGCATGGCCACAGCAGCATGGTGTGGTATGGTCCTGCACGGCATGGCTTGGTCCAGCACAGGATGGCTTGGTCAGCACAGCATGGCATGGTCCAACATGGCCACAGCAGCATGGTGTGGTATGGTCCAGCATGGCATGGCTTGTTCCAGCACAGCATGATGTGGTCTAGCATGGTCATGACAGTATGGTGTGGATTGCTCCAGCACAGCACAGTGTGGCCTGGCATGGCCACAGCAGTATGGTATAGCTTGGTCCAGCACAACACGGCATGGTTCAGCATGGCCTTAGCAACATGGCGTTGCATGGTCTGGCATGGCATGCCTTGGTGTAGTCCAGCATGGCCACAGCAGCATGGTGTGGCATGATCCAGGACAGCACGGCTTGGTCCAGCACAGCATGGTGTGGTCCAGCATGGCCACAGCAGCATGGTGTGGCATGATCCAGCACAGCACGGCTTGGTGCAGCACAGCATGGTGTGGTCCAGCATGGCCACAGCAGCATGGTGTGGCATGGTCCAGCACAGCATGGCTTGGTCCAGCACAGCATGGTGTGGTCCAGCATGGCCACAGAAGCATGGTGTGGCATGATACAGCATGGCCACGATAGCATGGTGTGACATGGTCAAGCACAGCATGGTGTGGTCCAGCAAAGGACTGCGTGGTTCTCCATGACGTGGCCAAGTACGTCATGGGACAGCCCGTTTGCACAGGTTCTGCCCCACCACTCTCCACTCCCTGTGCTCCCCGGCCACATGCAGCCAGGGGTGGATGAAGTGGGTGCTGGCAGGGCACAGGTGTCCATGGTGCCAGGAGGCTCAGCTGGTGGCCCCACTCTGCCCCTCATCCAGGACGGCGCTGCTGGGGGAAGTGGAGGAGCCAAGGCAGGGACATGGCGTCAGCAGGACGCACCTTTATTTCAGCGACTGACGGCCCATGATGTGGCGAATCCCCATTCCCCACCCTGCAAGCCCTTGGTCCAGAGATGCCTGGTGGCTGTGGCTGTGGCTCCTCAGCCATCCCACGCAGGGATGCCGGTGCGGCGTGGCGCGAACGGCCCCGACTCGGAGGCAGGTGGTGAGTCGCTGGCCCGCGCCTGAGCGAAGACACGGTTGCGGGTGCCGAAGAGGATCCCGCGGCCGTGGCTCCTGGGGGTGTAGGACCCGTGATGGTGATGGCGATGGTGATGGCGGTGGGGTGAGCAGAAGGGGGCCCTGAAGGCCTCCTGGAAGCCCCGTCGGAAATTCTCGTTGAAGTAGCCATAGATGATGGGGTTGGCGCTGCTGTTGAAGAAGGCCAACCAGTGGGCGAAGGGGAAGACGTAGACAGTGACCAGGCGGAGCTGGCCTTCGCTCAGCCGCCCGTAGTCCGTCAGCAGCATCAGTGTCCAGAGGGGCAACCAGGAGAGGGTGAAGAAAAGGGCTACAATGATAAGCATGTTGATGACCTTGGCCTTCCTTCGGGAGACCCTCTTCCCCTCTGGCTCCCCTTGGCCACTGTCGGGTGCCGCTGACTTGAAGAGCTTGAAGGCGATGCGGGCGTACATGACAACGATGAGGGCGAGGGGGGCCACGTAGATGTGGGAGAAGAGGACGGTGGTGTAGATCCTCCTCATCCCCGTCTCAGGCCAGGCCTCCCAACAGGAGTAGAGGGGGTAGGAGTTGTTGTAGGTGTCCACCATGAAGTGGTGCTCCTCCCTGGTGACTGTCAAGGTGATGGCAGCAGGACACATGATGAGCAGGGCCAGCACCCAGATGATGGCGATGGTCACCAGGGCTTTCTTCAGCGTCAGCTTCTGGCGGAAGGGGTGGACAATGCAGCGAAACCTGCAGGAGGGCAAACGGTGGTGGCTTTGGGCACCTGGTGGACGTTGCTGGGGAAGGAGGGCAGTCAAGACCCAGAGGTTGGAAGGGAGGGTAAGATGGATTGCTCTTTACATATGTCTTTTGGTGGCAGAGATAGGTTGGGATCTCTCCAGCTTTAGTATTTTCAGCCCAATGTGGGGAAGGACACCTTGCTAGGATGCCCCATGGACAGCTTTGTGGCCCTCCTGGAGAGATGCGTCATGCTCGTGATGCCCCTGGGAGACTTCCTATGATGGAAAACTGCACAGGACACCAAACATGCTGAAGGGAGTTCCATCCCCATGTCCCCCACGCCAACTTACCTCTCCACGGCGATGGCCACCAGTGTGAAAACAGAGGCGGAGACGGACATGCCCTGCACCAGGCCGCTCATTTTGCACATGGCGTTGTCAAAGGGCCAACCTGTGAGGGGACATCATGGAGGTTGTAGGTGCCTTTGGCTCAGCCGGGTCTATCAGCAGCTCCCTCTAGATTTCCCCATCCTCCATGTCGTTGCTGGGGGATGCTAAATCCTGCTCCTAAGGGGGATCTGCGCTTTTGGCTCATACAGATATGGCCTTTAGCAGTACAGATGCTTGGAGAAAACCCACAAAATTGGTAAAAAAGATGCTTTTTACACTTCTTAGAAACTCAAGGAGTATGATGGTTGTCATTTCTCCTACCCTTGCATAGGGGGCTAGCTGCTATCATGGGGACCGACCCTGGGATCCTTGATCGTAAGGGCTTTCACCTTGTTTCTTGACCCTTGCTAAGGCATCGGCAATAAATAAATCACACTCCATAATAAATAAATACGGACTCTGCCCTGTGCCCTGACTACTGTTTCGGCTAAACTCCACCAACCACGCCAATGTCGCCTTTTATCTTTGGAAAGGTCAACGGGCAGAGCTAAGCCAGTGCAGGGAGAAGATCAATGCAAGAAGAGGGTTTTTTTTCAGTGCTGCTTGGTGGAGAACAGCTGAACTTTAAATAAATATGTAAATGCAGTGTTAAGGTCATACTTATTTTGCCAAAAAATGTCCAAAACCTAAAAAAAAAAGAGACTTTTCTACCTAAAATAGTAGGTCTAAATGAAATTATACCTTTCATCAGATGTGCTTCAGTGGCCACCACCTGCCCTCCTTATCCTCAGCAAAAAAAACCACCCACGGGCAGGAGATTTGGGGGCGGCCTCATGTGTTGGGGGCAGAAGGTGGGTGATGTTCCCCACCAATTTCTCTCCCTCCACTGCCCCACTCACCCGTGATGAGGTTGTCCACCAAGGTCGTGGGCATGCAGAAGATGCCCACCAGCAGGTCGCTGATGGCCAGGTTGAGGATGAACATGTTGGTGACTGTCCGCATCTGGCGGTTCTTCACCACGATGAAGCACACCAGGATGTTGCCGATCATGCACATGAGGAAGATGAAGGTGTAGGCCAGGATGAACATGGCAGCCACGGGGGAGGAGTGCTGGTAGTATGCCGAGAAGGTGTAGTTCTCCCTCAGGAGGTGGCTCTCACTTGTGGTGGAGTTGGGCCAGCTGCTGTTGGGAGGGCCTGGGGAGGGGAAGGCAGGAAAATGAAGCTGGAAGACAATAAAGTGATTATTCCCTTCATTTCTTAACACCCTCAGAGGTGGGTTTTCATATTTATACCAGTGCCTGGCCGGGACGTGTCCTGCTGGGATCATCTCAGTACCCCAACAAGTCTCCTCCTTGTTGGGTGACGTGGCCCAAAGTACCGCAGCACCTCGGCTGAATTATTATTTCATATCATTATTATTTTATATCATTATTATTTTATATCATTATTCTAATGAGGAATTAAAGCTGCCCAGAAGACATCCTGTTCTCACGAGATTTTTTTTTAGGCATGATACAAGGAAGAGAAATCCATGTCCTGACACCGCAGTGCTTCGGCTGTGCGGGAGCAGTGTCCGTGTGGTCCATGGCATGGCCGGCCTGGGAGCATCCCTGCTCCCGGGGTGTCTGCTGCCGCTTCTCCTTGCGCTTTGAGATCCCCTAAAATCTTCTTCTCCCCAGCAAAGCCGCAGTACCCAAGGGAGACGGGCTGGGGCAGAGGAGACCCTGCCCTCCCCTTACATATAAAGCGATAATTAGACATAATTATGATTATTACCTGGGACCCTGAGAGCTTCTGATGGAGGAGGGTGGGGATGGCATTTTGTCGCTACAGATTTAACAGGGGGGAGCAGGTCTGCACAGCACCCACCCTCAGGTGTCCCCCAGCTTGACGCAAGCAGGGACGCAGGAGGATGCCGGGCTGCCTGCAGCGGTGCCGGGACTGACTCCCGGCTGCAATTTTAAGGCAGGAAAAAAAAGGCATATTTTTGCTTTAAGGCTCAGCTTTAACCCACCCGCAGGTCAGCCCCGCTCTGCGAAAGCACTGCAAAGCCGCTGCATGGTGGGCGGCTCTGTCATCCCCCCATCCCCGCGCCACTGCTGGTGCTCAGCTCGCCAGCCAAGATGCTTTTCCCAGATGCCAGGACCACCGGCTTCCCTGAGGCTCCAGCACGCAGGGAGGCCCTATTCAGACTCTATACCCTTTCCCTGGGCACAGGATTCGGCCAACACGTTTCCAGTGGGGCTTCAGAAAAGGCACCAAGAGGGGTTTTGCAGCACCGGCACGGGAGAAGGAGCCTCTCGGAGAGGCAAGGAAACATCAGGGCTGCTGGGGCAAGATGGTCCGGCTGGTTGGCATCAGATGCACCCGCGCAAGCCAGCTTCGTTAGCAGAAGTGATAGCCAAGATGAAAGAAATTGCCCAAAACCGGCAATATTAAGCTCGAAACTTTGCTGGACTTTGTCTCTTTGGGCTGCAGTGTCTCGCAGCATTAGTGGGAGGTGGGTGTCCGATGGATGAGGAGTCACAGGCGGGTTTCAAAAGCGAGGTGGAAGGCGAGGAAAGGGAAATAAGGGGCTGCCCGAGCGCTCGGGTTGGCGCTGGATGGATGGAGGTGTCCTCTGTTCGGCACTGACATCTCGGACGCGGTGACGAGGGGATGGGGGGGACCAGCCTGGGGGGGGGGAGGCGATGGGCCACCCACCTCCCTGCCTGGCTGTGGGAAAGCACCGCAGGGAAAGGCTGGGATGATGGAATAAGGGTCTGGGGGCGGGAGGTGGTGGACACCTTTTTTGGGGGATAAAATAAAATAAATCAGGTCTCGGTACTCACCTCCGCCATCCCAGCCCGGCTCCGGGGGCTGCATCGCCGGCATGTGGGCAAGGGGAGGGGGGTGTCTGCNGGGGGGCCACCCTCCCATCCTCCCACCGCCATGGATACCGGGGTACGCGCACCGACCCCCCCCCTCCCCACGGCCGAGGCAGCACGGGGAGGGGGAGCAAAGGGGAAAGCTGGAGCAGGTTTTTTCCCTGGGGGAGAGTGGGGGTCTGTGTCCCCCTTGCCGCCCCTGAGGTCCTCATGATGATGCCCCCCTCTTTTCCCTCCAGCTGATGGCTGGTGTCCCCAGCAGCGCTCCTGCCCATCCTGGGGATGGGGGGAAAACATGCCGGAAACCCCAAGATGAGTGAGGAGGATGCTTGTCCTCTACCCAGTGTAAATCACCCACATGGTGGGGAAAGCAGCACGGTCCTTAGGGATGCTGGTCCTGGCCCAAAAGCTGATCCGCTCCACTCCAGCTCCTCCATCATTGCCAACATCAACAAACCCCCTCTTAACACAGTCTTTTACCAAAGTCGGGTTTGGGCAAGTCTAGAAGTCCAATATTTCCATTCCTGGCAGCCCCCAGGATTGGGAAGCGTTTGTCCCTTAAAAACACGAAGGAACGAACATGGGAGATGTTTAAACAAGGCGTTTTGAGATAACACCTGTGATTCCCAGGAGGTTTTTTTGCAGGCACCAGCTGCTAAGGGACACCAGTGTGCCTGGCAGTGGGCTCCCCACCACCAAGGAACCACCGTCCCCAGGCGGTCCCTGAGCCCCACAGCCCATTTCTTCCTTGGAAAGAAAGTGGCACAACTTGAAGACCCACACCACCCAGGAGGGGGGTGCACACTTCTGGGGACACCTGTGGGGTGAGCACTGTGTGGAGACCTGCTTTGGGTCACTTAGATTTCCATGGTGAAAAAAACATGGGGAAAAAAAACAATTTCCCTGGAAAAATCCAGGGAAATACTGCTCAGGTCTTGGCAGGATCCAGCTGGAGGTACCAGCCTGAGCTTCAGCGAGCACCTGAGGGGATCTGCAGAGGGACTTCTTTAAGGAGAAGATGACTGATAATTCAAATTTAGGTAGATATAAAAAAACCCCACACATAAGAGGAAAACATTTAATCAGGCATTTGGCACATCGCCATATCAACAATTCAAGGGGGAACCCTTACAGCTGCAGGGATGTCCCCCGCCGTCCTGGATGGAGATGGTCCCCATCACTGGCCAGGCAGGATGAATGCAGCCGAGCATCCAACTCCCCTAATTTTACCTCCCACCACGCGCATCCCGGCTCTGCTTCCCTCCCCAAGCGCTTGGCAAAACACGAAGCGGGAGATTCCCTGGCTCGGGAGCTGGCAGAGCTGTCCCTTCGTGGAGGAGCCCCGCTGCTTGCTTTTTATTAAGGAAAACAAACAAACAAACAAAAAAGAGGGACTGGCTGCCTCGCTGCAGGTTTGGGACAGAAACAGGAGTGTAGCAGGGACTGACCTAAGCCCAACCACTCTCGCAGGCAGTCGCCCCTCAGCAGAGCTCGCCCAGGCGCCCTGAGATGCTCTCAGGCTTTGGGGACAGGCTCCTCCGGTGACAGCAGCAGGTCGAAGGGGACGAGGGGCCGGACGAGGAGCCGCACCTCGGGGCCGACAGGGTTCTGCCGCAGGTTGAGGCTCCGCAGCGATGCCATGGTGGCCAGCTTCTCCGCCGGCACCTCTGCAAAAGAGAGCACCGGGGTGAGCAACCATCCCGGCGTCAGCTGCCAGGGAATTCGGGGCGGCAGAGAGGGGCAAAAGACATGGCAAGATGGTCAGCCCAGAGCAAACCTCACTCCCGCTGGTCTCCAGGCTTTTATCAAACCAGAACCATCATCAAATAATACTAAATTATATGACTATTCAAATGCCTCGGCAAGGTGCAAACACCATGATACGAAACGTGGACACTGCCCTCCAGTTCTCCCAGTGCTAGAAGAACCCTGCTGGGGTGCTAAACTGGTATTCTAAGACTTATTCCCCTATTTTATTCCCAGTGTTGCAATGCCCAGGAGCCCTCACCAGCCTAACGGGAGAGCACTGTGCTCTTTGCCCTTGTTGGACGGGCTGCAAAATGGCTCTCAGCCATCGCCAGGCACCCTCCTATTTTGCAATTTCCATGAATTTGGATGTTTTCCTTTACATTTTCCTTATGTTTCTTTTTTACATTAAAAAAAGGTGCAGGTCTCATGGATGGTCCCAACGTGAATCCACTGAGGAACAAGACCGATACAAAAACCTAACCATGAAGATTGTTAAAAGATGATAGGTTTAGCTTTTTGTTACAAATCACAATATTTTGGGCTGGAAAAGCCCCCCAGCCTGAGTTTACCAAGAATAGTTTCTTTTTCTTTTGGCCACCAAAATGACAAGAGCCTTTCATATCCGCAGCTCTGCTTTCTTCTGCCAATACTTGGAGCAGAATTGCGGTGTTGTAATTATAGCTGGGCGGGTGATTATGTGATTTTTAAACCATGAAACTTGTTTTATGCTGGAAAAAGACTCAAACACCTTGATGGCTTGCTTTTTTTTCCCCCTCTCTCCTCCAGAGCGCTGCGCTATTTTCTGTAATACACGTATTCCTTAGCGGCGCAGCCCTCTCATCAGGCTGAGCTTCACGTGGATTTTTTTATACCTCTTCTTTACAGAGGATTTGTTCACCGCCGCTCCCCTGTATCATTTTGCATTTTTTTCCCCCTGATGCATAAAAATCAATGTTTTTTTGATAGATCTTCCTGTTTAATGATCTTCTAAGGCTATGCAGAGTGATAAACCCCCACTTTGTTTAAACTGAGAGAGTTAGGGAAAGTATTTTAGGGAGCAAGCCCTGCCCAGGGTGGGAAGAACCCGACTCTGCGGCTTAATTCAAGGTAAGGAGTGGTGACTCATCCCCGGTATGAAGTGACAGGCAGAGCACACAGGCTATACGCCTGTGCCGTGGGAGCTACAAACTCCTCTATAAGCAACCCAAAGCATCGCTTGCCGGCTCCCCAATGGATTAAGCACTCACGTTTGAGCCTGAATTATTCATGCCAGTTAAGCAAAAAAAAAAAAAAGAAAAGGCAAAAAAAGGCTTTTTCATAATTAAAGCAAACAGTAATTTTCTCAGATCAGAATACGATAATAAGTGAGTGAAAAACCCGGCTCCTTCAGATGAAAGGGCTGCTGAGGTGTCGGGAGGCATCTGAGGAGATGGATATGAAAGGGCTGCTGAGGAGATGGGTAATGAACACTAAGAGCCCTGACGGTCTCGCAGACACGTACAGCTGAAAACTGGAGGGGGAAGGACCCTGCTCAGCTCAACAGAGCCGCTTCCCGGTCACGTTTTGGCATTACCCGCATCCTTTGGTGGCCACCAGCTTCTGCCAACCTCCTCCAAACCTGCCCATGGAAAATCACTCAGTGGCTCCTCTGCGGCTATTAACAAAGATGCATTTTCCATGCCATTATCCCAACTTAAGGGTGCCTCTCTGATGCTCAGGAAGAGAAAATTAGCCACAATTTCCCCCAGCAGTGACCTGCCCAACCTTGATAGTGGTTTCCAGAATCCCCCTTGCTGTCTCAACATCTTCTGCCTTAAACCATTAATCAAGGAATAAGGGAAAGAGAAACAGAAGCTTCAGGCACCAAAAAACCCCATGGACTTGGGAGATGAAGATGCTAATTTGCTATCACTCTAATTAGCTGGGAAAAAGTTAAAAGCACTGACATCAATATATATTTCCTGCCTGACAAACCTGATCTCCTTTTATGACAAGGTGACCTGCTTAGTGAGTGAGGGAAAGGCTGTGGATGTTGTCTACCCAGACTTCAGTAAAGCCTTTAACACAGTTTCCCACACCATTCTCCTGGAGAAACTGGATGCTCATGGCTTGGATGGGCATATGCTTCACGGGGTGAAAAACTGGCCAAGCCCAAAGAGTGGCGGTGAATGGACTTAAATCCAGTTGGTGGCCCATCACAAGTGGTGTTCCCCAGGGCTCAGTACTAGGGCCAGTTCTCTTTAATATCTTTATCAACGACCTGGATGAGGAGGTTGAGTGCACCCTTGGTAGGTTTGCAGAGAACACCCAAGTTGGGCAGCAGTGTTGATCTGCTTGAGGGTAGGATGGCTCTACAGAGGGATCTGGACAGGCTGGACCAATGGGCTGAGGCCAATGGTATGAGGTTCAACAAGGCCAAGTGCCAGGTCCTGCATTTGGGTCACAACACCCCCATGCAGTGCTACAGGCTTGGGGCAGAGTGGCTGGAAAGCTGCCCGGCAGAAAAGGACCTGGGGGTGCTGGGCAATAGCCAGCTGAACATGAGCCACCAGTGTGCCCAGGTGGCCAAGAAGGCCAACAACATCCTGGCCTGTATCAGAATAGTGTGACCAGCAGGACAAGGGAAGTGATCATCCCCCTGTACTCGGCACTGGTGAAGCCCCACCTTGAGTACTGTTTAGTTTTGTGCCCCTCACTACAAGAAAGACACCGAGGTGCTGGAGTGTGTCCAGAGAAGGGCAACAGAGCTGGTGAGGGGTCTGGAGCACAAGTCTGATGAGGAACAGCTGGGGGAACTGGGGTTGTTCAGCCTGGAGAAAAGGAGGCTGAGGGAAGACCTTAGTGCTCTCTACAGCTCCCTGAAAGGAGGGTGTAGCGAGGGGGGTCAGTCTCTTCTCCCAAGTAACAGGCAGTAGGACAAGAGGAAATGGCCTCAAGTTGTGCCAGGGGAGGTTTAGATTAGGTATCAGGAAAAATTTCTTCACTGGAAGGATTGTCAAGCACTGGCACAGGCTGCCCAGGGAAGTGGTGGAATCGCCATCCCCGGAGGTATTTAAAAGAAGGGGAGACGTGGTGCTGAGGGACATGGTCTAGGGGTGGTTTTGGCAATGCTAGGTTAACAGTTAGACTTGATGATCTTAAAGGTCCTTTCCAACCAAAATGGTTCTGTATTTCTATACATAATTACACTCCAGAGTTAAGAGATCATTAAGATGAAAAGAGCAGTTCATAGCACTAAATGTCTCCTTTCAGAGCCCACAGACTCCAGGCAGACATTAATTAATCTCCTTTTGCTCTTCTTTCCCTTTAGATGGAAAACATTACCTACCAACTTGAGCTGTAGTTCAACAAGTTTTAGCAGGTGACTCCCCTTTTTCAGCAAGTGCTTTTAAACTGTTTTGTAGCCCCACTATCAGCTCCTTCAGCATCACTGAGAGGATGACAGGCAGGACCAGGAATGGCACATAGCTGCAGTAACACCAAAATCATTTAGTAACCTTCATACTGGTGGAGGAAGCCACAGTCCTTCTCCACACTCCATCTACCATCCATGGAGTATCCTTTCCTTGCCTTTTATCTGGTCTTTTATCTGGAGCAGCGTCCTCAGCTCATTATAGGGCTAAGCGGGGCAACCTGGGTCCCAAATTATATAAGGCAGCAAAATGCACCCTTTTCCCCATGCTGAGCTGACTGGAGGTATGTGGGAGCTGCTGCTGGAGAACAGTACTAGCTTTCAGATGCCTCAATGGTTTCTTTAAGAACATGTCAGTGTTTCTCATGAGACCGTACTGCTAAAACATGGTCCTCAACTAGCTGTAGCAGGTGAGTTGTATGTATAGGGTTGGGGTTCTTCAGCCTGGAGAAGAGAAGGCTCCAGGGAGACCTTAGAGCCCCTTCCAGTACCTAAAGGTGGCCTACAGGAAAGCTGGGGAGGGACTCTTTATTAGGGAGTGGAGTGATAGGAGGAAGGATAATGGTTTTAAACTGGAAGAGGGGAGATTTAGATGAGATATCAGGAAGAAATTTTTTACTGTGAGGGTGGTGAGCCCCTGGCCCAGGTTGCCCAGAGAAGCTGTGGCTGCCCCATCCCTGGAGGTGTTGAAGGCCAGGTTGGATGGGGCTTGGAGCAACCTGGTCTGGTGAGAGGTGTCCCTGCCCATGGCAGGGGGGTGGAACTAGATGATCTTCAAGGTCCCTTCCAACCTAAACTATTCTATGATATGCAGGGAGGGGAAAAAAAGATGCCATCTCCTACAGCCTGGCCTAAGATCTGGGGTGAAATGAGTGTCCTGCTGCCATATTCCTGTATATAAATGGCTCAAATCCTACTTGGCTGTTAAGGAAAATCAAAACTTGTGCTGGTTAAATTCAAGCTGATGTGGTCTCCCTCGCTGTCCTTCCACTCTTGTGCCAGGCTGGTGTGGAAGGAAAAAGTATATACAAATAGAAGCTCATAAATAACATATAAAACTATCTTAGCATATCAAAATGCATATTATATATAAATGGAAACTTGTGTAAACTTGCCATGCTGCAAGCTCCCAGCATGCTGTGTCTGTGCAGAGCTGGGAGCTTCGTCCTCATGAGCTTAGCCTGGAAGGCTCAAGGGCAAGCCAGGAGATACCACCATGGTCCCAAGGTGACACTGGGGATGAGATCTTTTGTCTTGGATGTGATGGAGTTGAGCTGCTGTGGCTCTGGGGTGCTCCAGTCCCTGGGAGGCCATTGCTCAAAGGAGCCCAGGAGGTATTGGGGAAGGTACCTGGCAGTGAGGCAATTCCCCTAAACTTTTGTTTCCTTGGGAAAAACGGGCTGTGACGCCCCTGGTTTTCTAATCTCTGCCTCTTCCTTTTCCAGAAAATGCATAAAATAGGCTAATCTTACCTCTTTCTGTGCCCAGAGAGCATTGTGTTCACTCTGAAGATATGTCCCTAAGACATTTTAGCTTGAAATTGTCTATTCCTACCCTGTCATTGTTTTTCCTGAGGCTGATAACAGCAGCTGAGGGGAGCCTGGCGGGAGGTGACCAAGCCTGGCAGCTGGGTTTTCTAGCTGCCTTCTCCCCCAGGATTAATCCAGCTGGGCACAACCCTTCATGTAGCCTGTCCTCCCTGCATTTAAGCCAGGAATAATGCAACAAAAGCTGTATTCCCTCCCTGCTGCAACTTGCTTGCACAAAACGAGCGGGGGAAATAGGAAGTTTGGAGATTTCAGCTCCTCCACCAAGTCCGATTAAAGCTCAAATAGTGATGGAGGGAACCAAGAGCGAGACAGCTCTCTCTGGGAGGCGGGAAAGGAAAAAAGGGGTGAAGAAAAACCGCGTCTTTTGCTGGCTCTCATGGTGAGTGAGGAGGCAGGATTTAATGTCTTGCATTTCTACAGGGAGCAGCTGATGCTGTTAATAAGACTTGTGTTGCAGGGAACAGCTTTCCCAGCCGTGGCTGAAGCCATCCCAGATAAACCAGCAAAATTGAGTGGACTTGATATTCGCCTCCCTGTGGATTTGCGTGGGCTGTGGGATGCTGCAGCCTCAGCTCTTTGAAAGCTCGCTCCGAAATAAATCCTCTTTTTATCTGCGTGCTGCCCCCTTTTTGCCCGGCTTTTGGGGCTTCCAAAGGCTACAGCTTTACACATGAAAGATTTCCCTCCCGCTGCAGGGTTGGGGAACCAGTGGCTCTTACCACTGCTTTCCTTTCATTTATTTTTTTTTAGGCGATTTTGTAGTGTTACAGCTCCTATTTGCTCTGGGAAAATGTTCAGGTGGGCTTGTGCCCTTACTTTACCTGGCAGCAAACATCCCAGCCCGACATCCTTGGAGTGAAGCAAGAGCAGAGTGGCCAGATCCTGCAGGCAGGTCTATTTTTCTTTTTTTTTTTTATTTTATTAAATCTGGTGGTTTTGAGTTGCAGCTGGAGCCGCCTTTGAGAGCCATATCCCAGTCCGGTGAATAGGGCAGCTTGAATGGAGCTTGATTTCCCCCTACGCCTGCAACAGCTTCGCCCCAGGAGGCAATTCAAGTGTGAGCAAAAGCACGTGGATAAGGAGGTTCTGGCTCTTTAGCATCTCCCCGGCACCCATGTGCCCCTCCCCCTGCCAAATTCATGTTCCTTTGGCCGGATTGCTAAGCCATCCCTCGGTCCAGCTGCATCCACAAGGAATGGTGGACCACCAGGAGCTTCACCCCTGGGAACTGCAGTTGCCCCCGGGGTGATGCTCATCCTCGCCCTCCAGTGGTGGGGGGGAAAGGTCCTTCTCACCTGTGATCTCGTTCTCTTCCAGGTCGATGGTCTCCAGGGCGGTGACGGCAGTCAGGGGCTCGGGGAAACGCCGAAACCTGTTGCGGGAGAGGTTGATGGCCCGGAGGTGCAGCAGGGAGGTGACCTCCTCGGGCAAGCGGTGTAGGTAGTTGCCCGCCAGGTTGAGCTCTGTGGTTTGGGGAAGAGAGGCGAGAGGTGATGGGATGGGGTGGGGTGAAAAAATAACTTAATGTATAGCTTAATTTACAGCCTCTCTCCCCCATGGGCTGCCAGGTCCAGCAATGGAATTCCAACTCCAAAAATTAGATTTTTTTTTTTTTTCCTCATCTTCATGGTTTGCTGTTGTACCTTTTGCCTGCTGTGAGTATCGCTTTTAGGAGCAGTATGTTTCTTGGCTTCCTTGGGCTTTCCTAATGAAACCTGTGCAGCATTTTGCAAGAAGCAGCTTCCTTTGTGAAGTCAGAGCAATTCCTGCCCCCCACCCCTGTGCTGATGGACACTTGTCAGGGCTTAAGGCAGGTTTTCTGTCTTCATGTGCCTGAACCCCTTCTGAGGTATAAACAGAGTGGTGGAAGAAATGTATTTATATGCAAAAAATACCTATTCTACAGAATTTAACCCTCTGTGATGCTTTTTCCCCCCTAGAAATGGGCTCCTGTGGGTCCAGGAGCAGCACCCCTGCATGAAAGCCCATTAGCCATGGGAACAGGACCCCAAGTCCCGCTGTCCCAGTGCCCTTCTCCAGTGACACAGGGCTTTCCGCTCTATAAATACCCGTGCAAGCTGCCCTGCCCCGGCTAATACCTGATATTTATAGGTCCTGCCTTATTGAGGCTGGTGCAAGGCTGTCCCCAGCCCTGGGGCATCTGTCCCCTGCAGCAGCCCTGCTGAGGCCTGGCATGTTCATCACCGGAGTGATTTGTTCACTGGTGGAAGAAAGCCCTTGCTGGGAAAAGAGACGACTTCTTTTTTTTTTNTTTTTTTTTTTTTTTTGCCCCCCCCCTCCCCTTCAGGGCTCACCCATGTTATCTAGAAAAAGAAAATTGATTTGCTTTGCTTGAGGTGTTTCTTTTCTCCAGCTTAGGGGAGTTGTCACGGGTGATGCCCCAGCTCCAGGACAACACGGGAAGCCTCCCCAGACACCCACCACGGTGACTCGTGCAGTACCTTGTATGAGCAAAATATTTGCTTTTAAAAAGCTGCCAGAGCCTTGGGGGGCTGCTGGAGGCAGGCAAAACCCTGGTGCAGCCCCCAGCTTTCAAAACCACGGCGCCGCATGCTTGCGTGACCATGTTTTAGCGGATGAGCTGCTTTCGGGGCTCTGCGGGGACTTGTCCCCATCTCCTGCAGCGAGTGGAGTTGAGCAACTGTTGCTGATGTCTTCCCCCTGGGGGCTAATTAGCCAGCAGCAAGCCAGCGTGCCTCCTGCAGCCTGAAATGCCCCATCTCTGCCATGCCCCATCTCTGCCATGCGCCAGCATGCCCAGGCTGCTTTTCCCATCCTTTTTCATCCCCAGTCCCATCCTTGGAGGGATGATGACCCCGGAGCAGCCAGGCCACTGCTGGAAGTGGCAGGGCATGAGTTTGGGAGAGGTGGGTGAGAGCAAAACCAGTGCCTTCCTCCTGCAAGGGCTGGAAATGGTAAAGAAAAAATGGATTTTTGGGGTGGGGGTGGTGCTGAGCTAGAGCTTGGATTGAGGTGCGAGCGCAGAGGAGCAAAAACTGCGGTGGGGAAACTCTCCGGTGCAGTGTCTCCTCCACAGCAGCCTGGGGGCTCTCTGCTGTGTACCCGGTGTTTGGAAGTGGCTGTTGCAAAGCGAGAGGGCTGTCCCTTACCTCTCAGCTGGCTGAAGGTGGTGACGAATCGGCTGGTGAGGGACTTCAGCTCGTTGTTGGCCAGGGAGATGTGGTGGATCCCCTCGGTGACACTCCTCATGGCCTTGTAGATGCCGACGGGGAAGGCGATCAGCTTGCAGTTGGCCAGATCTGCCCCCAGAGAGACCCAGGAACCTTATAATGCATCCCAGCCAGGATGGAGCAATGTTTGCCACCTTGTTTTCCACCCCTCAATGCTCAATTTGCCTGTCTGGGTGCTGCCACCCATGGATGCTGTGAAGTCCCCTGCTGTACTCCTCTCCATTGCAGGGATCTTTGCAATCACCTCCATGAGCACCAGTTTGTTCCCATCAGCGATGCTGAGGCTGTTCTGCCTTAGGTGCGTTCAACCCTAAATCACGTAGCAAATAATTCCACACTGCGATGTCCTTTTGGAAACCCTCAGCCATGTAAATAACTTCACGACTTCAGTAATCTGCTCCTCCCCATGTCCCTCACTTCCTGGGGATGGTCGAACAGCGCAGGGATGCCTCCTCCACCACTGACTGGGATGGGGGTGGAGCAGGGATTTCCCTGCCTGTGCTCCTGGCTGTATTTCCAGCTTTGGAGTCCTCAGCACAAGGAGGATGTGGACCTGTTGGAGCGAGTCCAGATTAGGACCATGAAGATGATCAGAGGGGCTGCAGCACCTCTCCTATGAGGACAGGCTGAGAGAGTTGGGGTTGCTCAGCCTGGAGAAGAGAAGACTCTGGGAAGACCTTATACCCTCTTCCAGTCCCTAAAGGGGGCATACAGGAGAGCTGGGGAGGGACTTCTTAGAAGGGCATGTAGGAATAGGATGAGGGGAATGGCTTCAAACTGGAAGAGGGGAGATTTAGATTAGATATTAGGAACAAATATTTCACTCTGAGGGTGGTGAGGCACTGGAACAGGTTGCCCAGAGAAGCTATGGCTGCCCCATCCCTCGAGGTGTTCAAGGCCAGGTTGGACAGGGCTTGGAGCAACCTGGTCTGGTGGGAGGTGTCCCTGCCCATGGCAGGGGGTTGGGACTGGATGGTCTTCAAGGTCCCTTCCAACCCACACCATTCTATGATTCTCAGGGTGATGGCTGCTGCCCCATGGCAAGCAGCAGGGAGGCAAGAAGGATTTGGTTGCGCTTCTCACCTGGTGGCATTTTTATTTTGGTCTGAATCGTTTCTGTTTCCCCTCTGGGGATGTCCCAGGGGATGGAAACCCTGTATCCTGGCCCCATGATACTCAGCCCGGGCTCTGCCGCCCTCCCCAAGGCCATGGTGGGGGCTGCACAAGCTCAGTCCTCCCCCCACACTTCTCCTCTTGCTAGGAGGACATCGAGAGGCTGAGTGATGGAGCTCTGACTCGCAGCGTACACTGGTTTGTACCCCAGGGTGTATCCAGCATGAATAAAAACGAGCGGCTTTCATCTCTCTCTCTCTCTCTCTTTTGATGAACTGCGCCGGAGTCTCGGGTATCAGCTAGAAACGGGGAAATTGCAGAAAAACACGAATCTGACAAGGCGACCCGGGGAGAGGTCTGGCTCCTGCAATTGTTTGCGAGGAAGGACTTTACCCCTGGGGAATATCCCATGGGATTATGTGCTACTGCTGGGAACCCACTTAAGCTTTTTGGGGGGGGCATTCCTTTCCCCAGAGCTGTGGGTGCAGCACCCGAGGAGGGGGGGAACAGCTTTTTTTAGACTATGGCAGCAAAAAATAGAGCCCTGCTCCCGGACACCCGATCCTTCTCCGGGCCCCAAGCGGGAGCCGAGCCGGAGCGCCGGGCTTACCCAGGGAATCCGTTTTGTTCTCCACCGTGTCGTTCACCTTCCTGGCCACCCGGGCCACCGCTTCGCCCATCCTCTTCTGCATGTGGGCGCCCGGTCCCGCCGGGGACGTGCTTGGGTTGCGGGGATCCACGGCCGGAGGGAGAAAGCAGCCGCTCCAGCCTCTCAGGAGAGGGATGCTAAAAATAACCATTGGGATCAGCATTCCCAGGGGAGGGAGGGAGGCTGTGCTGGGGCTGGCATGGCCCTCGGGGTATGAGGTTCCCAGCTTTCCAGGGTGGTACGTTTGGGGTATGGAGATGCTTCCCCTTTCTTAGTGATCCTGGGCTGGTGTGGTCCTCGGGGCACAGGATTCCCAACTTTTTGGGTTGGTGCTATGGGGATGCATCTGCTTTCCTGGAGATCTGGGGATGGTGTAGCCCTTGGGGCGCAGGATTGCCAGCTTTTTGGGTTGGTACTTTTGGGATACGGGGCTGCATTCCCTTTCCTGGTTTGAGATATGGGGATACGTACCTTTTCCTGGTTTGGGATATGGGGATGCAACCCCTTTCTCAGTGATCTGGGGCTGGCATGGTCCTTGGGGCACAGGATTCCCAAATTTTGGGTCAATACTCTGGGATATGGGGATGCATACCCATTCCTGGTTTGGGATATGGGGATGCACCCCTTTTCTTGGTGATCTGGGGCTGGCGTGGTCCTTGGGGTGTGGGATTCCAACTTTTTGGGTTGGTACTTTAGGCTATGGGGATGCATCCCCTTTCCTGGAAATCTGGGGATGGTATAGCCCCTGGGGTGCAGGATTGCCAGCTTTTTGGGTTGGTACATTTGGGATCTGGGGATGCATCCCCTTTCCTGGTTTGGGATACGGGGATACATAACTTTTCCTGGTTTGGGATCTGGGGATGCACCCCCTTTCTCAGTGATCTGGGGCTGGCGTGATCCTTGGGGCACAGGACTCCCAACTTTTTGGGTCAGTATTTGGGATATGGGGATTCTTCCCCTTCCCTGGTGATCCGGGGGTGGTATAGCCCCTGGGGTATGGGATGCCCAACTTTCTGGGTTGGTACTTTGGGCTGTGGGGATGGATCCCCTTTCCTGGTTTGGGATATGGTGCTGGTGTAGCCCTCGGGGCGTGGGATTCCCAGCTTTTTCGGGTTGTTACATTTGGGCTATTGGGACGTATCCCCTTTCCTGGTTTGGGATACGGGGATGCACCCCCTTTCCCGGTGACTTCGATCAGCTCGTCCCCCTTTCCTGCTGACTTCGAGCAGCCCTTCTTTGCCAAAACTTGTGTCCATCCGTCCGTCCGTCCCCTCTATTTAAAAAAAAACCAACCACGCTCTTCCCACGCCGGGAGTCGAACCCGGGCCGCCTGGGTGAAAGCCAGGAATCCTCACCGCTAGACCACGTGGGAGGGCGCGGGCAGCGCCGCCTGCCCCCGCGCCTGCCCCCTACCGGCGGCAGGAGGAGGCGGAGGCGGTGGCGGTGGCGTCCGCGGCGGGGGGGGGCGGAGGGCGGAGGGCGGAGGCGGCGCCCGCTCCGCGCCGCCTCCGCGGGGACAATAGCGCGGGGCCATGTCGTCCGCCGGCGGCCGCCAGCCCAGCCAGAGCCGGGCCATCCCCACCCGTACCGTGACCCTCAGCGACGCGGCGCAGCTCCCCCCGGATTACTGCACCACCCCCGGCGGCACCCTCTTCTCCACCACCCCCGGAGGTAAGCGGCGGGGGGCGGACCGGGGCCTGCCGGGGCAGGGGGGGGTGGGGAGTGGGGGGGGGAGGCCCTCCCGCCGCCTATATCGCCTCCGTATGTCGTGTATATCGAGCGCCTTAAAGCAAACGCCGTGATTTTATCACCCACGGGTCCCGTCGGGGGGCTGCTCCCGGTGGGACGTGGCTCGACGTCCCACGGGGTGTGTGTGTATGTGGGGGGGATATGGGGGCTCTGCCCCGTCCCTCGTGGGACGGAGCATCCCTCGTGGCCCGGACGGTGGGGGGGGGGGGGGGGACGGGACACACGACACACGACGAGGTTTGGGGGTGCCGCCGTCCCTCGGCATCCCCCGGGATGCGTTCCTACCACTGCCATGAGTTCGCCAGGCCTCTGCATGGCGGCCAGCGCCCGGGCCAGCTGGTACCCATGTGCCACCGTGTGTGTGTGTGAGGGGGGGGAGGGGGGATGTTTATCCACCGCCAAATTATCGCCCGCCGTGCCCAGATAAGAGCGGGCAGAGCAGCAGCGGGTGTCCCCCCCCACTTCCCTTTCCCGCTTATCCTTGGGCTGCGGCGGATGGAGGTCCTTGGCCAGGGCGCCCGTCCTGCCGGGAGACTCCTTCTGCAAACAAGAGCTGCCACGCTGGATCCCCCCTTCATTCCTCCTCTTATCCCCCCTTCATTCCTCCTCTTATCCCCCCCCCATTCCTCCTCTTATCCCCCCCTTAATTCATCCTCTTATCCCACCCCCTTTTCTCAGGCACCCGGATCATCTATGACCGCAAGTTCCTGCTGGACCGCCGCAACTCCCCCATGGCCCAGACCCCGCCTTGTCACCTCCCCAATATTCCCGGTGTCACCAGCCCCGGCTCGGCCGGCGAGGAGCCCAAAGCAGACACCAACAGCCTGAACCACCAGGAGGGGAAGCCATCCATGGGTAAGGGACCCTCGGCATGGGGTTGGAGGGTGGGGGAGGTGACACCCCCACACCCCCTTAACGCTTCTCCCGTTGCCTCTCGCCAGGGGACGACGCTCAGTTCGAGATGGATATCTGAGCGGGAACCACGGAGAGACAGCAACTCCCCAGACCTGTGCACACCCCATTCGGCTTAGCAGGATCCGTCCCGGCGAGGTGGAGGTGGCAGCAGTCCCCGCCGGTGCCCCCCCTCTCCGCTCGCCTTCCCCTCCCCGCACACGCACCCCTTCATCTTTCCAGGGAGTGCGGCATTGGCTTCTCTCTCTGTGTGGGTGACCGGTACCAGCATGTGCCGGATGGAGCATCCCTTCTGAATCCAGCCCTACTCCTCCTCCTCCTCCGTGCACTGGCAACCTAATCTCCACCAGGCTCCTTTTTAAACCATACCGTCACCTCTTCTGCCGCCTCATCCTCCCCCAAAAAAAGACCCTCCCGTTATCCCAAACCTCCTGTTGCCGGGGTCTTGGCGGTCCAGAGCTGCGCCACCCTCTTCGCCCCTTCTCCTGGAAGACTTGGGCAGCCTCTCGGGAGGAGGGGGAAAGTGTCAGTCCCTAAACCAAGCACTCTCTTGCACCCCGAGGAGGGGTTGGTTTTTTTTTCCGGTCCCCCCCCCACCCCCGGACCTGCTGGCATTTGGTGGAGGACAATGTTGGCAGCCCGTTCCTTCCCTTCGGTGCTCCGGGTGCACACGTCTCTCTCCTACCTGGATTTCTTCCGTCTTGGCCCTTCAACCAGAGGCTGCATCCCCAACCCGCCAGTTGGGACTCAGAGCGACGTAGCCATATGTTACAAAAAAAACCCCAAATCCCAAACCCCTTGCTTTTATTTTTTTGGTACTAAAAAGGGGCACTTTACTGGCAACGCTTCTTTTTTCAGGCTGGGGACGAGCGCCTCTGCGGAAGTGCTTTTACTTCTTTTAATATCCCCCCCTCCATCCCACTCCTTTAAAATGTGAATAATACAGGAGCGAAATCCCTCGGTGCCGTCGGATATCTCAGGAATAGCTGGGCGCCCCGGTGGAGGTGGGGGGGGAAGATGCGGGGTGAGACACTGCAGGGATGCGATGCTGCATCCCCGGGGCGCTCCGGTTGCAGGCTGCTGGCATCGGTGCTGTCCTCCGCGTGCGTTAGGCACCGGGGCTTCTCCCGGGGCCGGGTCATGCTGCCGTGGATAAGGGTTTTCCGTGTTAAACTCCCCGGCTTGGCACGTTGCGGCCATCCTGTCTGTGCCCAGCATCTTGGAACCCCCCACGCCCCCAGATTTGGGATTTATTTTTTTTCCTCCTCTCTCGGTGCGGCTCTCGCCTTGAAGAGCAGTGTTCGGTGAGGGTGTGCGTGGCGGGGGGACGCCACGGCGGTGCCGTGTTCTGTGTCCCTGTCCCATCCCCTTCCCCGAGCCCCCCTAATTTTTTAATTTTTATTATTTTTTTTATTGCCTGTTGGGAGCCATGGGCAGCTTTGCAACCTTCTCAAGTGCCATTTTATCAGCCCCCCCACCTGAGTGCCTGCTCCATCCATCCTCCCTCCCTCGCTGGGGGTCCCCCTCTCCCCGGTACCCAGCCCCGGGGACGGTGGCTCTATGTACCGGGGACGGGTACACCCCGCACCAGTACTCGTGCTGCAGGTTTTGTGCACTTTCCGTCCGGTAATTTATTTCTTTTAGGTGTGTTTGGCGCGGGTCGGCGCGGCGGCTGGTTGTGAGCTCCCGTCTTGCAGCAGCCTTTCTCGCAGTGTGGGGGGGTTCTGCCGCTCGTTTTGCCAGGAGGGGAGGGGGGAAACGCAAAAAAAAACAACCCCAAAAAACCAAAACCCAAAGGATCGGGATCTCTCCCATCCTTTCCCTTGCGTGGGTAGTGCTGGGTGGGATGCAACGTGAACTTGTAGCCGGCCGTCGCGGGCGCACGAGTGAGTGAGTGCAAGTAGAAATATGTATATGCGTGTGGGTGGGTGGTGATAAGACACACACAAATATATATATTATATATAAATAAATATATTTTCCTTAAAGCGAAGATCCTAGGAGGTCTGTTAGGCCCTCGGATGGAGGGAGCGAGGACATCCTTTGCGGAGCAGGGATGGCCGCTGCGGATGCAGGGACCCGGCGCCTCTCTCGGCACAGCCGCTCGTTTCCGGAAACCTGCTCTCCAAGCCAAA
>VUYV01000076.1:473676-484981 GCA_008711295.1 Anarhynchus alexandrinus | reverse complement strand
CATCCCCCCACCCCGCCACCCGGGAGCGGGCATCCCCCCCATCCCGAGACCGGGCAACCCTTCCCACCCTTCCAGGACCGGGCATCCCCCTTCCCAGGGGACCGGGCAACCCTTCCCACCCTCCCGGGACCGGGCAACCCCCTCCCGGGACTGGGCATCCCCCTCCCCACGGGACCGGGCAACCCTTCCCACCCTCCCGGGACCGCGTGTCCCCCCTCCCCAGGGGACCGGGCATCCCCCTCCCCACGGGACCGGGCATCCCTTCCTCTCCCCGGGGCCGGCTCCCCTCCTTGGGTGGTGCTGGTGGGAGACAGACTCATTTCCCAGCCGTGTATGTGGGGAAGGGGATGGGGTGTGTGCGTGTGTGGAGGGGGATGTTGGGGGGACATGGGAGGAAGCTTTGTTTTGCCCCAGAAACTCCAAACCCCACAGGGTGGGTGTGAGGTGCCCCACACCCTGACAAAGAGGGTTTATCCGCAGCCAACACTGTGTTTCAAACCTCTAGAAAATAGACGGATAACTAGTTTTGAGGCCCAGCATCCGCCCCCGCGGCGTCCTCTCAGCTCCTGTGCCTTTGCAGTCCCCTTTCCTATTGAAAAAAACACACAAAAAAAGGGGCTTTTCTCTCCCTCTCTGCCTGGAAACCAGCCCCGCAGGAGGCTGACCTGGGCGAGGAGCCCAGCATGGCCGGCCGGAGTGCTCCGAACTCACTGGTTTTGGGGTTTGCATCTCTTGTCACCCTTACACCCCTAATAGCTGTCTGGGGATCGGGTTCCGAAATGGGGAGCTGCCCCATGGCTGCCCTGTAGAGGATGAAGATGGAGGAGGAAGAGGAGTGAATGTAACCACTGTCCCTTCCCTGCTTGGGGAACATCCCGGTGTGGGGTTTGGCTCCGCAGCCTCCTGTTTGGGGGTCACCGGAGGAGCATGAAACCCGGGATCGCTCAGTGATGGGTTTTCCGCTGGCACAAACATACAGGGTACGTTGCAGACCCCGGTGGGCTCTCGCCCCCCCCCCCCCGTGTAGGACAGGGTCACCCTGGCTGCCGTGTCTCCTAGGCAGAGCTGGGATGCGGAGGATGCCCTAGGAGGGCCAGGCTGCCTGCTCTCGCTGAGCTCCTAACCCAACATCTGCCACTGCCGGGGCTGAAAACTTCCAGAAACTCCGTTCAGGCTGTATTTCCTATGGCCGCTGGACTTTTCCGGACCCCTTCCTCCACCCTTTCCTCCCCCCCGTGCATCACTCCTCTTAGCGCTGCGGGGGGGGTGAACACCGCTTCTTCTCCCCATGACGCTCCACACCATGGCACTCGTGACATCCCCAAGTCGTTATCCCTCCTGACTTGGGTGTTTGGGGGTGGCAGGGAGGGCAGCAGGTTTTTGGGGTGGCTGGGCTGGGAGCATTGCAGGCATTGCTCGGGGAGGGAGCAGGCAGGCAGGCAGGCAGGCGTGCAGGCAGCGGCGGTGGGACATTTCCTTCCTGGAAGGCAGGAAGTGATTATGCCTTTTGCACGAATGACACGGAGCCTAAAAATAACCGGCAGGTCTCCGTTGTGAGCAAGAAACCCCCCCGTCCCTCCTGGGGTTGGCTTGATTTTTGCTTTATTTAAGAGCAGGGTGGGGGAGAAGAGAAACCCTCTTTGGGGAGGTGGGGAGGGAAAGGGAAGCGAGCTCCGCACGTTCCTGCACGCAAAACCGCTGTGGCGCGCATAAGGTGCCCCTTGTCTCCCAAAAAGGTGCGATGGGCGGCAGCAGCCTGGCTTCGAAAAGTGCCCCCCCCCCCCGAAAACGGAGCCGTCCTGTTGGCCTCCGCCAGCCTCCCCCCGGCTCCATCGGGAGGGGAGCCGGTGGTTAGCTATGAATAGCGCAAAAATCATAGCCCTCGCCTTCCCGAAACGCCCTGGCCGGGCTTCTCGTGGCGTCGAGCCGCCCCAGGGGGGGTTGGGAAGAGGGATGCTGCGGCGCTGGGTGCCACCCTGGGGGTCCCCCACCCTTGAGGGGGAACACAGTGTGAGGTCGGGGGGGAGTCACACCACAAGGGGTGAAAAATTTGGCGGGGCGGGTTTGGGCATGGGGCTGTGGCGCTTTCTGGGGAGACGGGGAGCGTTTGGTGTCGGCGGAACGCTCTGCCGCAGCACCGTCGTTGCTTTGGAGATGCCCCACGGCCTTTACCTCCATCCTTTATGGCTTATTTTTTTGGTTGCTTTTTTTTGTTGTTTTTCTTTGCGCTGTTGAAAAGCAACTCTTCAGCAAAGCGTGCTTGCGGACCTTGAAACCGCTGGCAGCGCAACCGGCAGCGCTGGCGCTTGCAAATGAGGGCTTTGTTCCTCTTTCCGTTGGCGCTCATCGAGAGAACTCCTCGCTTACCCGTTGGGGCAGCCCCAGCATCTCCTGTGTCTCGGGGAGCACCTCCCTGAGCAGCACCCCAAGGACCAGCGTGATGCGTGCGGGGATCCACCGGTGCTCTTTAAAAAAAAATAAAGGAGTTTGTTTTGTTTTGGGTTTCTTTTTTTTTTTTTCGGAGGGGAGAGGCTGCCTGTGGTAGCAGCTCATCCGAAAAAGCATCTCTGCAAACCTGGGCTGCCCTCGGCTCTTACAGGTGGGGCCTGAGGTGGCTCAGCCCCCAAAAAGCCGCGTCTGCTTTGTATCCTGCTAACGAGGTACTCGCTGTTATATCTTAAATTTTTCCCGCGCATCAGCGGGAATCACTTAGATTTGAGGGTTTGACACTGCTGATTAATAATTCACTGTAAAGCAGGTTTGGGAGTGGGGGATGCAGCCCGGGTACCACTCCCAGTACATCCCACTGGGTACCAGCATCCTCCCCATCGGTGTCTGCCTCCGTGGTGGGGCGCAGAGTCGGACCCACATTTTTGGGGTGACATGCCTGGATGCCTTCCTTCCCCCCCCCCCAAACAACTTTCCCTGACTCCAGGACTTTTAAACCAAGTAGCTAAAGGCGGGTTGGTCACGTGGAGGATGGGGATGTGGCGCTCAGTTTTGCTGCCAAAAGGCAGGAGTGTGTCGGAGGGGGGTGTGTGTGTGAAATGCCGGGTCCTCGTTATCCCGCTCGGATTTGAGGGGGGGAACAGCGTCCCGCTGAATGCTTTCCCCTCCTCCCTGGCAGATGCTGATGGTGGAGCACAGGGCACGCAGGGGATCAGTGGCACTGATTGGGAAATACCTCTGTACTTTCTAGGAAACACTGCTTATTTAGTTATATTTTTGGCCGTCGGCGCTGGCTCTCCGAGGAGCCCGTGAGAATGGAGGGCGGTCGCTTTTGCTCGTTTAAAAATAATAAAGCAATCCAGGCTTGTAAAATCAGAGCTGTCTGCCACAAAGTTGGCTTTCCAGAGCCTTTTCCTCCCCGTTGCACAGGGCTTTTGCGTGAGTTTAGGGCATTTTGGGTGGCGTTGCTTCCTTGCCTTTGTTTCACCCTCGCAGCTTGGTGGGCGCACGAGGTGTTTCGAATCAACTGCAACTTAATGTGTTACTTCTCACCTTTCCTTTTTGTTTTATTATGTTTTTCTCTTTCCTTTTTTTTTTTTTAATTTTAATAAGCCAAGCTGCTTCCTTCCGCCATCACCTGGAACAACAGGAGCCCGGTTCCCACGCAGCCTCTGCTCTGGGATATCTCCCAACGCACGCGAGCTCCGCCGGCGAAAGGCTGGCTGTTTTTTTCGGGTGTTATTTTATTTCCACTGGTTTTTTTTTGAAAAAAAAAAAAAAAAAGAGGGTTAAAGAGCACGCTGGGGCAGGGGGGGCTCGGCTCCAGTGCTTCCTCCGGGATTCGGTGATGCCCCTCCGGCAGCGCCAGGGCTTCCTGCCGTGGCCGCCGCAGTGTTTCCTGCCTCCTTGCTTGGATCAGCGGTGCTGGATTCCCCCCCACCTCACCCTGTGTCCATCCCGGATGCATCCGTGCCGGCAAGCTTCTAGGGCTGCCCTGTACCCAGGGGGAGGGATGGATGTGTTAGGAGGATGCCGCAATTGCTGCGGCTTCCCAAAGGGCTTTGCATTTTATTAAAAAAAAAATAGTATATATAGAAAATAAATATATATAAAATAAATATACATAATAAACAAATATATAAAGTAAATAAATATATAAAAGAAATATATTAAAAATATATAAAAATATATAGACAAATATACATATAAAATAAATATATATATAATATATATATATGTATATAAAAAATAACCTGGGGATGCACAGAGGGNGGGGGGGAGGGGCTGAGCACTGTCTGTCGTCGTGACTTATGTGGAAGAGGCTGTGGCGTCTTTTGGGATGCTCAAGCAGCATCCCGGTACCGTCTGCAGTTCCTCCGGCGTTCCCCATCCATCCCGGGCTGGGAGAAGGTCTGCAGGGGAAGGGAAGCATCTATGCGTTGCCCACCCATAGGCTCCGCTTTCTCGTTAGGCAGCAGGAATTATTAACCAGTGGCTGCCGGCGCTTTGAATTTAGGCAAAACACCTGGAGAAGAACAACGTGGGTTTGTTCCGGTGGGATGGGCCCTTGGCAGGGTGTTGGGCCTTTTTGTGGCTGGGGAGAAAACGAGCTCTTTGTTAACGAGCGGCGGCCACAGTTTTCTCTCGGGCTTGGCTCGTAGGTCCCTGAGATGAGGGCTGCGAGTGCCGGCGAGGGGCTGAGCTGGTGGGTGAGTATTCCTGGGGTTCGTCCCTGCGCCCCTCGCCCTGGGGAGAAGATGCCGACAAGGATGCTGTGCAGGGTTTTTTTTTTTTGTCGTTCCATCCTCCCTCTCCTAGAAAGGAAACCCCAAAACGCGGCGTCATGCGAGGGAAGGGATGCTCAAAACTGGTTTGCCCCTGGCTAATGGGTAGCGCCGTCGTAAAATCCACACAGATCGCATCTGAGCCTCCTAACTTCTCTGAAAACAGAGCTAAGCCCCACCAGCTGGGCTGATTTTTTTGGGAATAACTCAGATCTAAACATTCCAGGCTGAGACATGGGTTGCAGTGGGGTTAAAATACAGGTAAAACAATAAAACTACTTTTTTTTTTTTTTTAATGGTAAGTTGCCTACTTAAACACTTGCTTAGTCTTTGCTAACTGTGTTCAACTATTGGGGGGAAAAAACTGATATTTGGGGTAATCCAGAGTGGTCCCTGGGCTCCTGCCCACCTTCGCTGCCCTGTGATGGTGACTCCGTTGCCTCTCTTCTCGTCGCAGCCACTGGCGATATTTGGGAGGGTTTTCGGGCAAGGTGGTTTCATCTGGGATAGGGTTTTGCTTCCCCACCCATCGCGTTTTGTGTCCCAGCTTGGGCACTGGGAGGGCGTATGCCATCCCGTTCCCATTGGGTGCAGCGGTGCCAGTAAATAGCTGCTCCCGTACGGATAACCCCAGCGCTTCCCTCTTCCCGTGGCTTTTTTACAGCAGTTCCCGTGGTTGCCCAGAGCACCCATTTTGGGCGATTTCGGTACTTTCTCGAAGTTGCTTGCTTTTGTCTTGCCCAAGCGAGGAGGGGAAGCGGGGGGAAAGAAGCTGAAATGTGATTTCCTCTCTCCCCGTTCATTTTGTGGTTTGAAAGACCATTTCCAAAATCTGCCTGGCGTCTTTTATGTCTGTTATTTGCCGGTGTGGTTTGTCGGGCGAAAAATAATCCCTCGGGGGTGAGGAATTTACGGTGAAGATGGGTGACTGCAGCGGGGGAGGAGAGGGATGAAGGAAATCCAGAAGCTGCCTGTGATTTGGGGAGTGAGTCTCCATCCCCCAGCGTGGGGATGCTGGAGCAAAGCCAGAGGGCTTGGTACGGCTCGTCGGNCCTCTATATATATATATGTGTGTATATATATATAAAAATTTTTTTTTTGCTTTATTTTTGCCCCAACAATGTTTATGTGGAAAAAAAAAAGCATAAGGGGACTTGGAGAAATGGGACTGGCCTGAAACAGCTTTTTTTTTTGGGTTTTTTTTTCCCCCTCCTATCACTTGTGTGTAAAAGAAACCAGGCTGCCTAACGGTGCAGAAAATTCACAGTAGATCAACAAGTTTTCTGCGGAGCGGGGAAGGAAGATGAGGAGGAGGGGGGGAAATCTGTGCCGGGCCATGGCTGTCTCTAAATAGCACATTTTTCCGGAGGCTCTTATCCCCCCTGAAGCATTTGCAGCTGCTGGTGGTGGTGGTGGTGGTGGCGGTGGTGGTGGGGGGGGCATCGCATTCCCTGGGATCGCAGTTAAGGGCCTGATCCTGTACTGCTTGCAAAGCAGCACGAGCAGCTGTGGAAGCATTTTTTTGGGGGCTGGGTTAAAGCCACCCTGGGTTTCCCAGCGCTGTGCCGTCACCACCCAGTGGGTACCCCGTCCCCTTTTGGATGCTGCCAGGTTTATTCCCCACGGAGAATTTTATCCCTGATAAAATTCGACCATCTTGATGGGGTGGGCAGAGTTTTGGAGGTTTTTTTTTTTTTTTTNTTTTTTTTTTTTTTTTTTTAACCAGGTTACCTCCCCCTTGCCATCTCTCGCTTCATTTGGTTACCAGGATCCAGCCCTGGCTGGTGCAGACAGTCGGCGCATTGTCCCGGACCGGTGGAGTGTGGCGGGATGCTCCTGGCCACCACCAGCCATCCCCCGCCCTGGGGCTGGCCCTTCTGCCTTCATCCTTCTTTAGGGATGAGCCTCCCTGGAGATGGGGGTGGGGGGGAGTCCACTTTTGGGGTCCCCCACCTACCTTGGGAGAGAGGGTGCTCCTCCTGGACGGGAATAAACGGCAGCTTTCGTATTTGCTCGTTAATGACCCCTCGTCCTGCTCATCCTCGAGGCTCCTGTTGCCTCCGGGGCAATGAAAGGGGTTTTCTCAGCACCGCAGGAGGATTATTTATCGCTGCGTGGGGGGGCACCTTTCCTTCTTGCTGCCTCCTCTTCTGCGTGCTTGTGCATTGACATGGGTGTGCGCACACTCACACACAGACACACGTGTGTGTGTGTGTGCACAGCCTGGACTGGAGAGCGACCCCCCCCCGAGCCTCCCTCGCTGCCCCTGGCACACTGGGCAGCTCCTAAATCCTAAATTCCTGAATATTTAGTGATATTTACTCGCAGTTCAAGCATTTTCCGCCTGGGGAGGGACCCTGGAGTTGGTTTACAGGCGCTGGGAAAGCAGAGGGTGAGGCGAAGGGCTGTGCCGCTGTGTCCCGCTGCTGTGCCATCTGCTGAGTCAGCAGATTTGGGGGGGCTGGATCCAGTGCTTTGCCTTCCCCCCCGCCACATCCTCAGCCCCACTTTTTGGCTGCTCCGGGTCCAGACCCTCCCAGATAAAGGGAGCAGGCAAGGAGGAAGAAAACCCCTTGCAGGGTTAGCATTTTTCTTCCGAAATGGATCTCTCCTCGCTGGCTGTCGGCAAAGGGGGGGGTGCCCTGCACCCGCCTGGGATTTTCCCTTCCTGAAACGGGAGTGGCTGAAAAAAAAAAATAATAAAATTCCTCCTCCCTCTCCCTCCTCCCTCCTTGTTTTCTCTGCCGCCTCCCCGTCCCGGTGCAGCCGCCCGCGGATTATGGGTACGACCGCCAGTGCGGCGCAGCAGGCAGTCTCGGCATCCCCCCCGGAGAGCGGGGCACCGGGCGACGGCAGCATGGAGGACCAGCGCTCCCTCAGCATCCACTCCTTCCAGACCTTGGGGCTCCACAACAGCAAGGCCAAGTCCATCATCACCAACAAAGTGGCACCCGTGGTCATCACGTAAGTCCTCTTGCAACTCCAGACCTCTGGTTTTATGCACCCTCTTCTCTAAATATTTTTTTTTTTTTCCATCTTTACTGATGCCGTTATTTTTTTTGCCCACCCTCACATGGCTTTTGCAGGTACAACTGCAGGGAGGAGTTTCAGATCCACGATGACCTGCTGAAGGCCAACTACACAGTGGGACGCATTTCCGAGGCCACGCTGGAACACTACCTTGTGCAGGTGAGCACCGCCGCCGCCGCCCCACGCCAAACCCATTTCAGCCTGGGGTCCCCTCAAGGTTCTTTTGTGGCTAATTTGGAAGATCACCAAGAAAAAGCCACTTTTCTTCCCAGCAGCGTTCAAGCCTCCTTGCTCAAATCCCCTTTTTCCCCATCTTCTCTCTGCCCATCTCTGTTTTGCAGGGGAAATATTTCATGGTCAGGGATGTATACGGCAAATTAGACGTCTTGAACACTACCGGCAGCTGCGGTGCTCCCAATTTCCGACAAGCCAAAGGAGGTTACGCTGTGTTCGGCATGGGGCAACCCAGCCTCAACGGCTTCAAGCTTGTGCTGCAGAAGCTGCAGAGAGAAGGCCACAAGGTTGGTGGGAAGGTGGAAAATTGGGGTGGAAAAAGGCAGGAGAGCTTTTGGGCAGCCTCTCCCCTCTCTTTGTAGGAGTGTGTCTTCTTCTGCATCCGTGAGGAGCCCGTGGTCTTCCTGCGGATGGAGGGGGACTTTGTGTCCTACACCCCACGGGGCAAGGAGAACCTTCATGAGAACCTCCAGCGGGGGCTGCGGGCAGAGACCCTGGAGCTGGCCATCCGCAAGGAGGTGAGGTGGGCTGGGAAGGAGGGTCATCACCCCAGTGATAACGGGGTGCGTGAGTCCCCCCAGCTCGAAGATGAGCGGAGGGATTGTTGGAGATGGTGGGTGCCCCATGGGTTTTGATGGTGGTCCTCATCTCTGCTAGATCCACGACTTTGCACAGCTGAGTGAGAGCGTCTACTATGTCTACAACGACATCGAGCGCTTGCGGGATGAGCCCCACACCGTGCGGGTGCAGTGCGAGGAGGACATCCAGGTGACAGAGGAGGTCTACCGCAGACCCATCTTCCTCCTGCCCTCCTACAGGTGCTGCCTTTCCTCCTCCTCACATGTGGTCGGTGGCTTTGCTTTTGCAAGCTGGGCTCTTGATACCCTCTTCAGCCACCTGTCCTTCACCACGGTGGGGACAAAGCCCCCCCCCAGCCCCATCCTCCTAACGAGGACTGTTCCCGTGCCTGGCAGGTACCACCGGCTGCCCCTGCCCGCCGAGGGAGCCCCTTTGGAGGAGCAGTTCGATGCTTTTATACATTTCCTCAGGGTGAGCCGAGCAAAAACGTCTGGTCCACGGGGCCACGTTGGGTTGGGATTTGCTCCTGTGCGTCAGCAAGGGTGCCATGTGGGGGAGCGTCACTCCCTGAGAGCATCTTCTCCTGCTTTTGGCTTGATGCTATCCTTTAGAGGATGCCTGTGCCCACGGTTACATCCTGTTCCCATTTCTGTGAACCCTGCTGGAGAAGTCCATGTTGTCCAGCTGCTTGTCCATACCCCTGGCTGGAGGTGACCATCCCTTGCCACCTCCCAGCATCTCTGTGCAGGTGGCTAAATGGGTTTGGGAGAAATGATCTGGATTTGGTGCAAAGGCTTTCAATGGCAGGGCTTCTCTTTTTTTTTTTTTTTTTTGCCTGGGAGTTTTCATCTCAGTGGCTTGGGGACTGGTGGTGGGAACATATCTGGTGGGGTGGACAGGCCAACGTCCGCTGGTGGCTGGGGAGGGCATGGAGACACAGTGGATGGACCACCTGTTGTGCTGTCCTGGTCCATCCATGCCATCCCCTGAGCAAAGTGGAGGTGTCACCCACCCCTTCGCGCCTGTGCAGTGCCGTCTTCTCCACCCTGGCCATTGTGGTGGCAAACCCAGCTCGCCTGGATGCCCCTGTGTTCCCCATCCCCCTTGTCCCTCCCTCCTAGGAGAGCCCCAGCCTGCTGCTGCGGGACCCTGGCAGACCCCCACCAGCACTGCTCTTCGGCTGCCAGACCGGTGTGGGCAGGACCAACCTGGCCATGGCCATGGGCACGCTTGTTCTTCACCACCACCGAGGAGCCACCCAGAAGCCCGAGTAAGCGGGGGCAGCCCTGGGGACGGGGTGGGGGGCATGCCCGTGCCACGGGGGCCGGTTTGATCTCTTTCTTCTCCCACCTCAGCCTCCCCCACCCGCCTAAAACATCTCCTAGGGACAGGCTACGGGTCATCCAGACCTTCATTGAGATGGTTCCCAAAGGCCAGCAGATAGTCGAGGAGGTAAGAAGGTGCCGGAGAAACTCCCCCAGTGGTGTGGGTGGGAGGGAGGGGACGAAGTTGGTCATTGTCCCCCTTCGGGGTCTCGCTGAGCGGCTTTCCGCTTGCTCCTCACAAGGTGGACGGTGCCATCGCCTCCTGCTCGGAGATGCATGACATGAAGGAAGCCATCTATGAGTACAAGAAGAAGCTGGAAGGCATCGGGGAGGACTATCAGATCCAGGTATGTTAATTAGAGAGGACCTCTGGGCTGCAAGCCGCCCGCTCTCCGCGGGGTAATTTATGGAGCTGTTTTTGTGCGGGGATGAGAAGAATGTAAATTCTGGAAATCTGAAGCTTCCTGTGAGCTGAAAGTTTCCCAGGGACGTGAAACCTGGAAGGTTGTGGAGCTTCTCCTTTTTTTTTATTTTTATTTTTTCTTATCTTCCCCATTTGTTTTAAGAGCCATGAAATGGAGCAAACTGGGATTTTGGGGGAAAGCTGGCTGTTTTGGGCTTCGCTGCTGCTTCTGGTAGATGACCTCGGGGGCAAATACTATCCTGTGCCCTCATTTCGTCAGCTCTAAAATTGGAAAATCGATTACCAGCCTGGCTGGTAAAAGTCCTCGGGAGCTGGGAGGGATCGTTGCTCGGAGGTTTTCCTGCAAAGATATTCACTCAAGGTCAAGCTTTCCTCTCTGTAGATGTTTTTTTTTTTTTCTTTTTTCCCTTTGTTTTGAAAAGCCATCAGGGTGTTTTTCCATGCTGGGAAGCTGTGATTTCCCCCATCTGACCAGGGGCTGGTCCTCGCCAGGCGATGGAGGGGGGGAGGGAGGGAAGATGCTGGGATGGAAGCGCTACCCCGATCCCAGCCTCTTTGGAGATTAATTTTCCCATTGAAATGCTGAACGCGGAGTGGAAGTGCCGAGACCGGTTGTAAAGGGCGATCTAAAAACACCGTGAAGATGATTAAGTGGGGGCAAAGGAAAGCCTTTACGGGCACTTTATTTTTGGCATTTAGTGGCCAACCTCAAATTTTCCCCCCTTTTTTAGAGTGGATTTGGGTACGTTTGGTGCTGCTGGTGTGATGGCAGATGTATAGCGGGATTTTCCCCGCTGCCTCAAAGCCTTTCCCCAACTCTTCCCCGCTCGCTCGGGGGAGGCTGCTCTATGTCATCCTCCATGTCGGGGGGGGGACTGCCGTAAATTAGCAGTGAGGAGTGTTTATTTGAAGTCTGCATGGAGCGAGAGCAGGTTTAAACAATGGCGAGGGGCCAGGAAAATGTGTTGGGGCGGGGGGGG
>VUYV01000076.1:448376-463112 GCA_008711295.1 Anarhynchus alexandrinus | reverse complement strand
TCTTATGTTGGGGACTCCAGAGCTGGATGCAGTAGTCCAGGTGGGGTCTCACGAGAGTGGAGTAGAGGGGCAGAATCCCCTCCCTCGCCCTGCTGGCCACACTTCTTTTGATGCAGCCCAGGATGCGGTTGGCCTTCTGGGCTGATATATGATTTTCATAGGGTGGTTGGGGGCATCATATGTAGTCCCTTCGCTCCGGGCAAACTCCCATCTCACCAGGCTGTGAGGGAAAGCCAAGCAGGTCACTGGAGACGCGTGGCATCCCCACCACGTGAATAGGGTGCCTTCCCCCACCCCAAACCTGTTCTCCTCTTTTGAGTTTACCAGGGTTATGTAAAAATACAATAACCTGGCCAAATGGGTTGGAGAAGTGAAAGGAGAGAATAATTAAAAGCAGCTCTGCTTTGCCTTGCCTGACCCGGGGTGGGTCCGGGAGGGTGGGGATGCTGGCGCTGGGCATCCGAGAAAATTGGGAGCCAGCTGAAAAAAAACATTGAATGGGGGGTGGGTGAGAGACCCCAAATTTCCCATATTTCCTGCTTGGTATTATTTTTCAATTTTTTTTTAAATTTATTATTTATTTTTTAATTTAATTTTCAAATTTTTTATGGTATTATTTTTCAAATTTTAATTAGGTAGAGGTTAGCTTTATCTCTCCCCGGGCTTGCATGGCACTGAGCGGGCAGCGCTTTGCCTTTGTTGGGGGGGGGAGGGAAAACCCTACAGCTCGTCCCTTCGCTCGCCTCCCCCAGCACCGCTAATTCATATTGGCAGGTTTGATCCACTGGGCGGCTGATGAAAGCGGCGTCTGCCCGCTCTGCTCTCCATCCCATCCAACCCCGCAGCCCCATCTCGTTGGACAGGGAGGGGGGTGGCTGATGCCCACCCCGGCGTGGCATCCCGGTTATGCCGGTGTTTGCATTGCCCGGTGGTGCGGGGAGGGGGGGGGAGGCGGTGGCTGGGGCTGGACCATCTTGTAGTGGAGATAACACATAGCTGTAGTGCTGAGGGATGTGATTTAGGGGTAACTTGGCAGTGCTAGGTTCATGGTTGGACCTGATGATCTTAAAAGTCTCCTCCAACTGTAAGGATTCTGTGTGTGATGCTCGCTGTTGGCTGGATGCTGGGTGTGTGGGTTTAAATGCGGCGTCCTAAATGCAGTGTCCTTAATGCAGCATCCTTAGTGCATGGGTTTATGTCTCCTCTTTTAGGAGAGGGGGGAAATACACCCACCCTGCAGATAAAAGGAGCCTTTGACCCCCCTCAAAACGCCCCTTCCTGCTGCACAATCTCCACGTTTTTAGCAAAAAACAAGGCACCGTTGTGGCTTTTTGGGGGAAGGGTGCCAAAGCCAACAAACCCTGCGAAGGCTGACCCCGGCAGCGAGGAAGCGGCTTATGAAATGTAGAAACCGTGGCTGGAGGAAAGCTTGGGGGGGGAGTAATGCAGGAGGCGGGGGGGGGATGTGGGGAGATGTTTGGGAGACCCTCCCCTGCATCTTCACCCGGGAGGTGGCAAAAGCATCCCGAGGATGGCTGCGGGAGGCGGGTGGGTAGCGGGATGCCGGGAGATGCTGGGGACTTTACCCCTGCGTCTTCAGCCGGGAGGCGGCAAAAGCATCCTGAGGATGCCGCAGTGAGGAGGGGGGAGTTAAATTGCTCTTTTCTCCCTCTGTTTTCAGGTGGCGGCGGTGGCCGGGGTCTACGAGATCCTGAACCAGCTGGGCTTCCCGGAGCTGGAGAGCCTGGAGGGGAAGCCCCTGTGCACGCTGCGGGGCCGCTGGCAGGCACAAGGGGCCACCTCCCGCCCTTTCCGTGGGGATTTCGTGTAGGGTCGGGGCGGGGGGGAGAGAGGAAAAAGACTGTTTTCNTCAGAAGCAAATCTTCTCCCAAAAAAAAAAAAAAAAAAAAAAAAAGGTTTTTTTTGGGAGGGGAGGGGTGAGCCCCGAAACTGCTGTAGAATGCGGGAATTCTGGGGTTCTTTCAGAGGCAATAAAAATGTTGTAAATTAAAAATTCAGTCCTTTTAGGCAGGTGCCGAACTGCGCGCGGGGTGTTGATGTGAAAAGCGGCTCTGACCTGCTGGGACGCCCGTGCCTGAATTCGGTGGATGCACAGAATCGTGCCGGATTATTATTTTTTTTTTGAGACCATCCTCGCTTTCTCCCTAAACCAATGCAGCATACGCACATAAATACATATATATTTATATACACACATGTATGTATATGCATAGATACACAAATATATATAAACATGTGTATATATGTATATATACATATATCTGTATCTATTTATATGTGTGTGTGTATATATATATAAAGACACAGAGGGATATGTATTTATGTCTCCATGTGTGCATATATATGTATATATAGAGCCATAAACATTTGTAGCCTTAATTGGATCTTGCAGAGATCCCAGTCACTGCAGACCTGAGTATTTTTAAGGTTTGGGCATCTTAATTGGTTTTTCCTAACTTTTTAGTCATGGATGTAGCTGGGGGAAGCTGCACCCCCCCTTTTTCATTGCTAAAGTGATGCTGGAGGGGGTGTTAGCTGCTCAGCAAAGAGTAGACTTAAAAGCCTAATTAATGTAGGGATTTTTATTTTTTTTTTTAATTTTTTTTAAGGGAAGAGGGAAAAATAATGTTAATTAAAACAGGATGCAAATGAGGGCTCACGGGGGCGGGGGGAGAGGAGCCTGGTGGCCAAGGGGGCCGATGGGGAAGTCAGTGGTACGGGCGGGAGCCCGGATGGAGGGATGATAAAATAGGATGGGGAGCACAAAAGTGGGAGCACAAAAGCGGGAGCGCACGCTCCGTCTCCCCCAGCAGCTGCTTTCATCTGCTGCCAGGGGCGAGAGGCACAGGCAGCAGAAATTCAAATGTGGAGAGGGGGGGTGGAAAGAAAACAAAATAGCACTTTTAAATAGCAGGGGATGCTTTTTCTTAAACATTGGGATGGTTGCTGCTGCCACTGCGAGAGCCCCAGTTCCCAAGGGGTCCCTTGTTTGGTTTTTTTTTGACTTAACCACGCATTTTGATTCCACTTTTTTTTTTTTTTTTTTTAAATGCAGAAATATCTGTCTGAATATTTTGTCCCTCGCCGGGTATTTCAGTGTTTGGATAATTTACTGCTGATGTAGTAGGACAGTTGACTTAGCGATTTGCAAGAGGCTGTCGATGCTATTTTTTCCTCCTCTTTCTAATGGAACACATGCTTTCCGTCTCTGCAGAGCCACAGTACATCTCCATTTATTCTGCTTTACTCAGTAAATTACCTGTGGGCTCCTTTGCTTTCAGCCAGGCTGCAGACCCATCCCCTTCTGCGACCCTCGGCTGTCCTGCATAATAGCCCGAACTTAATTAGGCAGGGTTTTTAATTGCTTAGGAAATCCCAGCCCCTTTAGTCTTGGTAATGAAGGCTGGAGCTTTGCATCACCTGGACCCCGCGGCTCAAAGGCTTCTTTCTGCTTTCCCACCATCCTAAAAAATGATTTCCAAGCAATTGCCCGGGAAAAATTAAAAAAAAAAAAAAAAAAAGCCTTGGAGATGGGAATGTGTTTGAACGTGAAAAAATCAATTGTGCTGTATTTATTTCTTCTTTTCCCCAGGCTGGGAAGGTGGAAAACTAGCTCCCCCGCCCAGATGATAAGTTAAACCCGGCTCTGAATGGGTTTGGGAGGGGTTTGCTCTTGGTGCAAGGCAGGGGGGAACCCCAGGGAGGGGGATCCCATCGTGTGTGTGTGTGGGAATGGCTGGGAGATGGGGCGCAGCATCCTCAAGGGCGCTGGGTGACCTGGTCCCCGTCAATTCTCCCATCTCGATGGCTGTGATAAATTGATTTTGTGCAAGTTCAGCTCACGGTTTCCCTTCTTCCCATGGTTTCCCTTCCTCCCATTGTTGCAACCAGCCATGGGGCATAGCGTGATGCTCCTGCACCATCAAACTCGCTGCTGAGATATTTGGGGGTGTGTCTCCCTGCTGACCTGCAGGACTTCCCTACCCTCAGCATCCTCTGTGGGCTCAGCACGGTCCCTCCGAGCTACCGTTTTGCCGCTCGCCAGGGGCAAAAGGTGCAGGGGTGAACAATTATATATAATAATTATATATAATATAATTAATATGATACAATATAATATAGAATAATTATATATAATAATCATAAAATATATGATATATATGTTATATATTATATATACACTATATTGTATATAGTATATGTTGTATATTATATAGTGCGTATAGTGTATATATTATATAGCTATTACGTATTATATATAACATACAATAATTCTACAATAATACAAAATCCACAATTATTCTCTATCATAATGTATAACATATATTCTATATAACACATAGACTATAAATACATATTAAAAAAACAGGTATTATTAAGATGGGGTTAATGAGCTGAATTCCAGCCTCAGTGGGGTATTTTCCCTGCCAGGAGCAGCGTTTCACCCCAGGGAGGCATCAGCAAGGGGGTCTGCGGACGAAAATGCTTATAAAAAAGAAACTCAATGGGTATTTATATAATTCTTTTTTTTTTTTTTAAGCTATTTTCCATTGGCTGGGTGTGCTAGCTGACCTTTTCACTGGAAATCGCTTAACGTGAGGTTCAGGGAGCAAAACAAGCCTTTATTTGTTTCACCTCTTTATTACTCCTGACTCTGATTTACCCTGGTTTTTCTGAGCTGGCTTTGCTCGGATGAAGAAAGCCCATGAAAAGAACGCTTATTGGCTGATTTCATTGATTTTTCATGAAAACTAGTTTTCTGCAGGTTTCTGACCTTTGGTTAACCATGTTATACTCCTATTTCTCTGCTCTCCCCATCATCTTGTTCGGGGCTTTGAGCACGGGAATACAGCCGAGGGGATCCGAGGTTATTTTGGGGCAGATAAGTAAATACTTCAATCCCAGCCAGCAGTCCTAAGGGATTGATTCCAGAGCAGGAAACGCAAATCCCTGGCCGGTTTTCTGCTACGTTGGCCCGATAGTATAGCATCCATCCGTATAGCGGGTAGTATAACATCTCAGTGTTCATCCCAGGTCTGCATCTTGTTTCCACAGGGAGACACAGGGCATCCCGGCAGCTCTGGGTATCATTGCCCATTTTTTGGAGCTTTTTTTTTTTATTTTTTTTTTTATTTCCAAGCCTTTTTTCTTTTTCCCCAAACCTGCAGGCTCCTGGGAAAATGGGAAGGGGCCGGCACATTGGATTTAGGGATGTGATGCCCAGGCTGCCGAAGGATGCGGAGCCAGGCTCCGTGAGCTCCACTTTTAACAAATAGTGCTAGCAGGACTTTTGCCTGTGCCAGAGAAAATATATCTATATTTTATATGTATTTCTATATCTAGATATATTGCTGTAGGAGTGAATTTAAAGGCTGCCAGGTTGGACCGCAGCATTTTTCCAAAGCCATCAGGGTACTGCGTCCCCATGGGAGCATCCCTCCCTCCCTGCAGGGCTGGGACCCGCGGCCTTAAGGCCACCTGGGCTGAGCGAGGGCAATTTGCCCCCAGGTGGGACCAGGAGCTGGAATCAAACCTGAGGGCACCAGAAACCCCCCCAATTTCTGCTCGCAGAGCAGCGATGTTTGCATTTCTCCACCCACACCACCCCCCCCCGCCCCGTCTCCTCAGGAAGCCTCGAGCACAGAGAAAAGGAGGGAACGCTTGCTCGCACACGCCAAAATACCCTGGAATGTCATCAAAGAGGGTTTTTTGGGCCAGTTTGGGAGTCCAGCTCTGTCGTCGTAAAAGCAGTGAGTGATTTTATTCCTTTTTTTTTTTTTTTTTTTTTTTTCCCCCCTTCTTTTCTGGCTGCAGCGTGGGGGTAACGTGGCAACGGCGACTATTGTGGCTGTGCTCTGCTATGGGCTAACGAGGTTATTTTTTAAATGGATAAGCCTGTAGTTATTAAGGCGTCTATTTGCCTTCCTGCCCCTGAGGGATTGGTGTACGCCAATATACGCTTTCCAGGTTTTTCTCTGCTGTAGATGCACTGCACGCGTGCTCTTTTCTCACAAACAAGGGTATAATTAAAAAACAAAAGCCCATATATAATGAGACATGATGAACCTGTAACCATAGGCAGTGCTAAATGGTATTCACTATCCATACAGGGATAAAAGCTGTCTTTTTTTGCCCAAAAATGGGCAAAAATACAACTCTTATTGCCCAGACCCTTCCTTTCTGCATCTTTCCATCAGCTGGGGGCTCTGGCAAAGGGACCCCTTCTTTGGGCTGTACGGAGGTAAAGGGAACGGGGCTCCTCTTACCTCGGCCAGGGTTTATTTCCCCCCCACTCCTCGTACGGATGAGTAGAAATCCTTGGAAGCTTAAATTCACGTGTCTTTATGTTTTTTCATACATCGAAAGGGGAAAATACAACGAGGAGCCAATATTCCACTGGCACGTGGGACTGCAAGGGGAAACCTGCTGCAGCCGCAGCTAAATCACCGCAGCTTCAGGGCTGTGTTTTTAACCTTTTTTTAAAAAAAAAACACATTTTTTTCCTATTTTCTCTTCCCAGCTGTGGCAGCTCCACTTAATACAAAACGTCAGATGTACCCAAGTCCCAGAGACATCAGCTTTTCGAGTGCCAGCTCGGGACTATTCCCTGACCGTCAGGGAAAATCAAGCGTGTTTTGGGGCCGGGGGATGATATAATTTCTACGTACTGCAGCGGGGAGGGTGCATGGGAAGAGGCTGAGCTCAGCGGCGCCGTCAGCGGGCCGGGGCGAAGGCGATGCTGGGGGGTGCGTGCTGGCACGGGGCCACCCCAAATAGCTCTGACATAAAATAATAATAATAATAACAATAATAATAATAATTTCCAGGTTTTTCTTTTTATGGTGTACCTCTCTAGCAGAAACTGCCCCCCCCCAAGACGAAACCGTTGGACCTCTGCAAAGAGAGCGCATCTGTGTTTCATTTCATAGCTGAAGAATAGTAATTAAGATGCTTTTACGGAGCCAGGGCTTGGAAAACTAAAAATAAAAAGCCATATAGGCGCAATACCAGACCTCCGAGCACCATAAACTTTCCTTCCCCAACCCCCGTTCTCACCCTCCCAGCCCCATTAGACCCCCGAGCACGGCTCATTTTGGGCCCCCCGTCAGTTTGGGGAGCGATGCGGCAGGTCTGGGGTGTGCTGTGGAGGCAGGAATAAATCGTGGGCTGAAAGGGGATGCTGCAGAGAAGAGGGATTTTTGGCTAAATCCAGTTGAACAAGGCAAACGCTGTCCTGTGTAGAGGGGAATGCATCCCTGCGGGCAGCAAGGGGAGGTTTTCCGAAGCCTCAAAAATCGGGGGCATGGTGCAAAGCAGCAGGGCTGGCGCTTTTCTTGCAGTGAAGTGTGTAATAACCACGGTCCCCGTGCTTGAAATGACTTTCCTCCTCACTTTCTCAAGTCTGACCCGTGAATATTGCAGGGGGAAAAAAGGAAAAAAGAAAAAAAAAAAAAGCTGTTTTAGCTCTTTTCTGGCCCTTCACCACCTCAGGGTGCTTCTGGCCCCCTGCAAATGAAAAATTAATTTTCCCCAGCTCGAGCTGAAAGCACTGAAAGAGGAGATGGGGCTCAATTGAGATTCACTCGGAAGCGCTTGCCGGCTGGCGGGGGTCATGTGGGAATGATAACCATCAGCCGAGGGGATGAGCGAGGCCTCGGGGGACTGGGAAATGCTCTGTGGCTAAGCTTGAAGACGCAAAAAAACCCCAACAACCCAATAGATTTGGGTTTTACACTCCAGTAAGCTTAATTTTCGCAGGAGGATGATTAAAAATTAATAAGATGGTCAATGTGCAGAGAGGGGAAGGCAATCCTGGAGGGAGGCTGGGCAAGGCTAACCCAGTTCGTGTTGGGCTGAAATGGGGAAAAAATATTGCTGTAAATAAAGAGAAGGGCTGGGGATGCTGTGAGAGCGGGCAGGGATGGATGTCCTCCCACTGGCTGGCCCCATGGTGTGGGTACATATTTCGACAGGGGTAGCTCGTCTCCCCAGAGACGAAGCGATGCTGGTGGGATGCGGGCGATGCTCTGACCCCGGGGTGGTCGGAGCCACTGCTGCCCGCCGTCACAGCGAGGCTTTAACAGCTGTCTGGGTCCCGAGGATATGGCGTATGTATTTCTTTTGGATGATGCAGCCATCAGGCAGCTTTCAGGCTTTGTGTAGGCACTGTGGTTTTTTTTGGGAAGGAGTGGTTAAAACAGGTTTCCATTTGTCACGGCGGGGAGCCCCTCACCCAGGCGTCAGGGCTGGCCGGGCGGTCGGCTTATTTAAACCCAGGTGGTGCCGAACGCCTGAACTCCTCTGTGGTCCTGCTGACCCAGAGTTCAACATCTGCCGCAGCCGGGCTCCGTGCTGCGTTACAATTGGAAAACAAGGTGGTTTGGGGTTTTTTTTTTGGGGGGGAATGTGTGTTATTTTTTTGCTTTCCCATCGGTGGGACCCCGCTGCGCCGGTGAAGCTTTCTCCACAAACCTCACCGCACGGTTCCTCAAAGGAGAGCAACTTTTTCCCTCTTCTTTTCCAAGCCGTCACTGCTGCTGGTTCAGGGCTGGAAGCTGTCCAAGGCGGCCGGTATAAATCTCGCTGACCTTGTCTCACCATCCCTTCACTTGCAGCTCAGCATCCCCCAGCAGCCCGGCCCCGGCATTGGCTCCCGCTTTCTGGCTCATTTATTCCATTTGCAGCTTTATGGCTTTGTTTCCCAAGCTTGCCTGTTCATCCCCGGGTGGGCAGGGGGCTGATGGGGTGGGGAGGGGAACTCCCGGCTCCTAAAAACCTCCCAGCGAGGTTGCCAAGGCAAATATATTGCAGGAATTTGGAGGTGCAGCCATAACTGAGTGCTCTGCTAGGAGTTGTGCTTCAGGGATGAGCCTGAGCCTGGCTCGTGGGAGAAGTGATGCTCAGAGGTGCAGCATGATGTGGTTAGGTGGGATGAGGGAAAGATGCTTCCCCTGGGATCGGGCTGGATACGGGGCTCTGATCCCGGCTGCCGTCAGGAGGACACATGTCCCTGTAGGGTTTGGTCTCCATCCTCATCTTGGTGTGGGTCGTACATCTATGTGAGAATGATTCCCATCCTACTGTGATAACTTGATGTTGCTATTTGCTTCCAGGGGTCATCGGCTGCCTCGTGCCATGTGCTCGTGGGATGCCGAGGAAGCAAAGATGATGGGGAGAGGGTAGGAGCTTGCACCATGGAGCTTCACCGTGGTTTCCCATACTGGCTGCCCCAGCCGCTCCGGGCACCCACCTCTCCCTTCTGGGTCTCAGAAAAGAGCACGACTCCTCCCAAAAGACCACAGCATCATGTGCTGCTTGCTTCCTAGGTCGCTAAATCCATACCAAGGACTTGGCTTTTCCCCCTCGCGGCCCAGTCACACCTTAAAAAAACCTGTGATGATGCCAGCACCTCTGGGGCCTCGTGGAAGAACATCGCCAGTGGCTGCCATTGCCGCTGGGCTTCGTCACAGCATCCCACATTTTTGGTACGGTAGCAGGAGGAGGTGGTGACTGGATGTATTGGACACGTGTATATCTGCGTTTATATTCTCCCTGAGCAAAGCTCTGTGGCTCTGAGTTTGTGCGTGGGTGGCGGTGGGTGTGCAAGGGGACCCAGGGGGTGTGCAAGGGGACCCAGGGGGTGTGCGAGGGGACCCAGGGGGTGTGCGAGGCACGGCTTTGCTTTCCCGCTGCTGGAGGAAAAGCCCAGAAGCCCTTTGAGTCATATGCCCGGGCTTTGGTGGAGGATTAGGAGGGCTAATTGGATTTTATTCAGGGTGCGCACGGCGAGCTCGGCGTCGCAGCCGGGGAAAGTGCTGGCGTGAATGGGGAGAGGTCAGAGGAGACCAGAGGAGGCCACGGAGGGGCACGGCAGCTATCTTCGTGCCGGGAAAGGGCTGTAGGAAAAGCAAAAAAATCCGAGTGAACAGCACAAAAACTCCCAGGCGTAAGCAGCTGCAAGAAACGTCCAGATGAAACAGGGGGGAAAAAAGTTTCCAAGATAAGAAAAGCAAGACACGGCGAAAAATAGATGTCCTGGGGGCTCGTGGAGGCTCCCTCCGTCTTTGGAGGTCTCACAGTGTGGATTAGGGAGAGATCCGCCAGGAATGATCCTGCCTCGGGGCAGCCGGAGAGCAGATGATGTGCCTGTCAGCTCTCTGGCTCAGCAGCTTGTGTTTCTCCTCCTCCTCCTCCTCCTCCTCCTCTCCCGGATGAGCACAGCACCTCTGTGACCATCTTCGGTGGTCTTCTATCAGCCCTCCTACAAATCCACCCCCTGAAAAGAGCTGAAATACTGGAAAAGGGATGTCTTGCCCTGCTTTGGCCAGGGTGTTCGTGCTTTAGAGAGGGAGGGGAAGATGCTCAAGGGGGGCTTTTCTCTCCCAACAGCGGGGCTCCCCTCCTGCCACCCGGCGCTGCAGCGGTAACTATTTTCTGGTGTAATCTCCCGGTGGCTCCGCGTGTCTGAGGGATGAGGTCATGCTCGCTCACCCGCGGCCTGCCGCTGCTTGCCCGTCGGTCCCTCTGGTTTGGGGAGCTGGGGGGCGGGTGGGATCGCCCTCCCTGCTCTGGGTCGCTGCGCGGTGGGGTTGGGGATGTCTCCCCGAACCACCAAGCACCGCCGCGGAGCTTTGCCTTTCTCTGTGCACGGATGGGTGTCGCACACGGGATGGGCACAGGCGGTGGGGAAAAACCCTGGGCGTGCCCCTCGGGATGCCGGTCCATATCCCCCAGGATGCCGGTCCATCTCCCCCAGGTTGCTAGTCCATCTCGCCCAGGATGCTAGTCCATGTCCCTGGGATGCTGGTCCATCTCTCCTGTGATCCTAATCCACCTCTCCCGGGGCTCCTTGCTGCCTTCTTGCAGCAGCTTTTAAAAACACAACCCAACCCGACCTGCTGGATAAATGCTTTTTTCCTCCATCTTCTTTATTTTCATTACAACCCCCCACTCCTTTAATCACCTCTTGCCAGAAATCAGCCCATGGTGAGGATGGGGCTGGTGGTTAGCTCAATCCGGGTGCGGGGACGGCGGTTTTGTTGCCTTTTGGATTAACAAACAGAAGCTTTAAATATCTGGGAAGAAGAACTGTGGTGGCTGATGGCTGGAAATACAGCTCTCGCTTCTCGCTCCGCTAGATCCCAAGCTCCTCGCTCCTAAACTCATGATATTACGGGTAGAAAAGCCAGTTGAGGTAATTGGTGGGGATTGCTATGATTTTATTAGACCTAATGCCCTCCCCTCCAGGAGGTTTGCATGGCTGAGCAAAATGAGTGCCCGTAAAAACACAAAAAATAGACCCAATTAACTTTTTTTTTTTTTAAAATGAATCCTTCCAGCTTGGTGTGAAGGTTTTCCCAGTGCTTGAATTCGGGATTAATTGCACTTGGGGGCCTATAGCTGCATACCTACTGCTGGCGGAGAAGGGACCACCCTGCGGGGATGTTTGGGGCACGGCGCCTGGGCTTCGGCTCCCAGTGGTACCCGGCCGGGATGGGCAGAGCTTGGTGGCACCGCATCCCTCCAGGATGGGCAGAGCTTGGTACCACCAGATAAAAAGCAGGCTTTGGGAATACATGCTGCAATCTTCTGGAGGGGAAACCAATCCAGTTTGAGGATTTAAAAGCAGCAGCTGTTGTCAGCTTTCTTCTCTGGAGGCTGGAAAGAAAAAAAAACAGCAACTTGCTCCTCCCCAGAGCTAGAGGTCACCTTGTAAATGGGAAAGTCCCCGAAAAGATGTCACTGGCAAATCTCAGGGCTGACGAGAGGAGTGCCTGTTGAATGAGAAAGCAGAATTGCAAAAGTGTATTATCGAGGGAGGAAGCAGGGGGCTCGAGATAAAATAGCGTTCGAGGAGGGGAAAACAGGAAAAGGCTCCATTTGAACTCAAAAAAAAAAAAAAAAAAAGGAAAGGAAAAGGTTAAGCCTAAAGTCAAGGAGAAGGGTGAGGGCAGAGTTAAAGGCCGCAAGGGGAAAGGCTAAACTGGGAGACAAAGAGGAGAATAGAGGGGCCAAAGCAAAGGGGACTGGCAGGAGGGAAAGGACAAGTGGGGAAGGAAAGAATAGGACCAAACCGGGGATGGAAGGGCCAGGGAGGGCTGTAGGGGTTGTTCCCCTCAGCTGCAGCTGAAATGGGGTGTTGTGGGTTTTTTTTGGGGGGGGCAAGAGTGAATGCGTCGGTGGGGAAAAGAAGCTGTGATGTCCGGGTACCCACCTCGCCGCCTTGGCCACGTCCCATCTGGGGTGTGTGGGGACACCCGGGGTCTCCTCCTGCCCCGGTTGGAACCATGTTACAAAGGAGTCACCATCTTTCTTCTCCGTTATTAATTTATTATCAAAAAATTAAATTGTTGCAGATCTCAATTTAGCTTTCCTAGCAAGAACTATCCTGTACTTGCCTTGCTGCTTCGCTCTTCCCATCCTCTCTTCATGCTGGGAACTGGGAGGAAGAAGGCTGGGAAGAATAACTTTTTCTTTTTAAATGATGGTGTATTGGTACAGATGATAACATAAAAGTCCACTTGTGGGTGATCATCTTAACATTTCAGGCAGGTGAGACCAATGGGTAGGGCTGATGTCCCTGCTAGGGTGACAAATTAACATCTCAGCATCTGGGAGCTCATGGGATCCACTTAAGGTTCCCCCCATGTGTAGCAGGCTATAGGATCGGTACCCAGAACCATTTCTTTATTACCTTTAGAAAGTCCTTCCATGGGAGGAATTGCATCTCAGTCCATGGCCATCGTCGCTCAGCTGGATTTACGCTGCCGAAGCCAACGGTTTGGTAACATCGGGGAAGCATTCATGGTCTAGAGGGATTGGATGAGTTCACAGATCTTGTGGATGAAGGAATAGTTTCTGCCTCTGCAAAAAAATTAATTAAATTATGTTTGTGGAGCTGTTCTTCATGAGTAAAGTATGCTCTTTATTACATATTTCATCATAAATCTATTTAGTCATAACAAGAGCTTGTTCCAGCTTTAATGCTCTAACGGGCACCTATCTGCCTAAATCACCGAAAACGCTTAGAGCACAAATTCTTTTTCTATCTTTCACACAAAGAATCTCTTACATATCACTTCTTGTGTTTAATTATATATTGGACCATGCAACAGAAGCATGCAAAGACTTAAATCGGGAAATGAAATCTGTTTTTCCAACTTGAAATTCTCTTTCTCTAGTTGAAGTAAGCTTATTATTCTCTTTTTCTGGAGGTATCTTGTGGCTTTAACCATTGGCTTTTTTAGTTTGAATTTTGATCACCGAGACCCCAGTCTCCCCTGCTCTCCCCAAAAAATCAACCCAATCACCCAGCTGGAAAGCAAGGCTCTTCCCCCTTGTCTGCAGCTCCAGAGCAATGCTTTGGCAGCATCCCTTCTACATAACATGGATGGAGAACGCTGTGGTACCGCTGCCCTCAGCACTAACCCAGAAACAGCCGTGGCAGAACCATCTCCAAGGGCTTCCCCGTTCCCACGTGTGGATCCTTCCTGCGGCACCCAGCAGCCCCACCATCCACCCACATCCACAGCGGAGGTAAGCAGGACTTCCCAAAGGTGGCATTTCTCTCCTGCCGCTCCTGGCATCGCTCTGCTGCTGGGCCGGCAGCGAAGCTCCAACTGAGGTCCTACCAAGGAGATCCAAAATAATAAGCCTAAAACGGTGGAGCTGATGTGAAGTTTGCAGCCTGACGCGTTGTTTTCCCTGCTTGCCATTCCCGTCGCGCTCTGGCTGCTGCAGTAGCTTAGACAACGAGGTCTTCAAGGCAGGGATTACCTCCTAGGACAGGCTTTGCCCTTGCTGAGCGGTAACCCCAACTGGCCCTGAGGCCCCAGGTTAAGTATAATCCATGCACAACCAGCACAACTGGTATTACCAGTGCTGCAGCACAGCCCCCTCCCTGCAGTTGGCTGTAGAGTCCTGTCCAGAGTGAGATTTAGAAGAAAAAAAAAATAAGAAAGAATAGCTGGACCCACCAAACGCAAACAGGACCAGGAGGTCCGTTGCTCTGCATTGATGGAGGTGAGGTTTGGGCAAGAGGTGCTGAGAGATGCTCTGGTGGCCGCCTGTCCTCCGCCCCAGGGCTTTTAAGCGTTCCATGCGGTGGGTGTTTTCTGCGACGAAAAGAAGCGACGAGAGAAGCCCCTTTACCATGGTGTTGGATTTGTTGACATTGTGTTGCTTGTTTTTAGGGGGGTACATCATTGATTTGCCCCCTTGTAAGGGTGGTAGTGAGGAGCCTGATGATGGACGGCATGTACCGGACTGCGCAGCTCCCAGCCGCAAAGCTTTGGTGATGGATGCCCTTTGGAAAAACCCAAGCGGTGGTCATCCTTGGAGAGCCGGCAACGCGGCCTCCAGAAACCAGGCGCTGCTCTCGCGCAAGCGCCTTCTCCCATCTATATCCCTTCCTAAAAACAGAGGGGAGGAGTGGAAAAAAAAAATAAATAAAATAAATCATCCCAGATGGTTCTAACCAGGATGTTTAACCTAAACCCCCAGCGCTTTAAGCGTTGGGAGACGATTTGGCTTTCCCTACGGTGCTGCTCCAGGGTGGGTTTTGGGGGGGAGCCCCCGGTAATGGGGGGGTGAGGGGAGGGAATGGTGTGGGGGGAAGTCGGGCTCCCGGCGCGCTTCGCCTTTGTTCGGGCAGGGCTGGAGCAGGGACAGAGGGAGGGAGGAGGGCTGGCTGCCCGAAAAGGCTTTTTTTTTTTT